>JAXGGA010001281.1:0-159688 GCA_038373865.1 Uloborus plumipes
ACTTACGAGTCCAAGCATGGGGAAACACACTTCCATCAGTATGAAATTCAAACTACTTTAATTAAATCCACTATAAACGAACCGACATATCAGTTTAAAGTTTGACGGTTTGTGTTCATTGGTGAAGTGGTTAATGGTTATGTTCTTTTTGGCGAGTTATAGCGTGTTTGGTATTCTTTTCACTGTGATCAAATTTTAGCAGGTACGTAAATTTGCCAAAGCTTGGCAAATGTCCCGAAACTGTGAAGTGGTTACCCTAGCTACCGCAAACAGTGAAAATTGAAAGTAAAAGTAAGTAATTTGAATTGTGGGAGAAGGGGTTAGAGTAAGATTTGGAAATTGGTGGCAAGTTTTTGCATTTCATGCGAAGTAATTTTCAACTACTGTCTGTTTGCGTTTTGTGTTCCTGGCAGCTACGGATGCTTCCATTTGAAAAAGGGGAGATAAGTTTAGGATGCGAACTTCCCGATGCCTTCAGTTTTTGCTCGCTTGCTACTTCCTCATTGCATTCCCCCCCCCCCTATTTCGAGACAGTCTGAAGAGACTTGACGCGTGCGGAGATACGACGGAGGTTTCGCGACAAAATGTTAGACAGTAGAGTGGACTCTTAGCTTTTTTCAAACACCACAAATCAAAATCTTATTTTTTAAAAAATTGTCCCACTTTAATGGTCGCCCCCTTGCAGTGCAAAAAAGATTACACAGCAGATTTTGCTTAATAACTCAACACTCATGGTGTTTGATACATTTTATTTGTTTGTAATGATGTTTTTTGGTCACAACCAATATGAAAATCACAAAAAATAGCTACTTTAATTTTTAACATATATTTATCATCTTCAGAACTTTTGACTTTTAATTTTACCTTGAATTTGACGTAAATACAAGGTATAAAATACAGAATTTTATAAAGGTACAAAAATTAACATAATATAAGTGGTTGTGTATATAATTTTTGAAAAAATAATATAAGTGCCACAAATCAAAAACCATTTATTTCCACAATCGATATATAAAAAGTCTTATTAATTTACAATGTATATTGTAACCGAAAAAAAAAATAAATTCGTAATCTTTTAGTTTTGCGTTATTCATTACCTCTTTCGTAACGATATTGCATTGTTTTTTGAAGTCGGTTAGAAATAAAAACAACCTCCCCTCCATGGGGGTTCAAAGCCCCCAAAAATAACGCAAACGTCCATAAGAAAATTCTACAGCATCGAAAGACCTCATCGCCAATTTTGACAAAGATCCGACCTAAACTGTCATTTTGTACTAAAAAAAAAATATGGGGTAGATCCCCATGGGGGGACATTACAATCATTAAAAAAAAAAAAAAAAACATCCAGCTGTTCAAAAAAATCCTTGCAGACCTGGACTCGATCTCATTCCATCAGGAACTTCAACCTGACGCTTTTAACCACTTGACCATCGGGTCGCTCATTGAAGTAAGGATTTACGATGTACAGTAGTTTCGCTACTTGTAGCGCGCTACTTCCCACCACTGATATTAAGCACATGAAATTTAAGTTGTGTACATGCTTTTAATTACATTAAATACAACTAAAAGAAACTCTAAATTTCCATATGTTGTGTTTTAAAATTTAACTTTATTTTAACTTTCTAATTAACTCTCCGAGCTGTGTGTATGCTAAAATTAACTCATTACTAAAAGCTTTCGGCCCTGCCTGCTGTATGCATTCGACAGTGCGTGACGGTTGCAATTAAGCTCCATTCACGGACTACGATAATAGAGTTGAGTTTCAGGTTAATTAGTTGAAAGACTAATTTGAATTATCCGTAGCATAAACGTTACACGGATATGAACTTTCAAAAATAAAAGCTCAACTGGACTGTCATATTAGTGCTTTCTTCAAATTCTATAAATTGGTTCATTTGGTTTATTTTCAGACAAAGAATAAAGTTTCTAAGCAGGACCCAAATTATGTGCACAAAAATCTTTAAAACATATAAGCAAATATGCTAGTAGAATCAATAATATGTGCACTCAAAATTAAAAAATATGCCGTAATATTTTTTTTTTACTTAGATGTAGAGAGAAAAAAAACTGTAACAAATGAACAAAAAACTGTTTGAAGTATATAAATACCTTTGTGCAATAAATGTAGAGTATAAATACAACATTAAAAACACACAAATACGCAGGGATACTGCAGACACGTGTTTCGGCGTTACAAGGAACGCCTTTTTCAATGCAAAAAAATTATGAGCTTATGGATGCGCAGACCTCCTGCAGTATCCCTGCGTATTTTTGCTTTTTTAACGTTCTATTTATCCTCTACAAAAAACTGTTCGTCCTTTATATTCCTGAATTTTATTATTGAAGAGTTAAGTACAGTAGAGTCTCGAAAATCCGAGGTAATTGGGGCTCATGCCACCTCGGATTACTGAAAACTCGTATTATCCGGAAAAAATTCTTAGGAGTAGAAATGTAACACTTTTCGACCATCATTAGTAAGATAAACTTAATTTTAAGTCGTTTTACATGTCAAGTTATTATTTACAAAGCATATCCTGATATATCTCTAGTAATTAAAGAATATTTCGTGATACTTGATGAATGTCTTTGACACCAACCTCTCAATACTTTTTTTACTACTTTATTGTAAGTACAAAAGACAATTTTCCAATAGCAAAAGGTTCTTATTTTCAGATTTTAATGCAAATTATTTTTTTAGCTATTGAAGATAGACCTTAAAATGTCAATAAAAGAGCCTCGGTTTAAGCGGAACCTCGGACTTTTGAGACTCGGATTTTCGAGACTCTACTATATACAAAAACCAAACATTTATTCTCGCACAAATTGATATGCTCATTAATTCCTTATAGTTCCAGAGTCTTTCTTCAATTCTAATGGGCAATCAGAAGGGCAGCATTTATGTTCACGAGTTATGCGTTGGTTGTAAGTATAATATGCAGTAATATACATTAGGCTAAAAAAAGGCAACCGTTTTTGAGCATTTATATAGACTAACGTCAGATTTGCATACACCCGGGCTCTATTTATAAGTTATTCTTGTGAGTCGCTTAAAGAG
Source organism: Uloborus plumipes (assembly GCA_038373865.1). Lineage (NCBI taxonomy): Eukaryota > Metazoa > Arthropoda > Arachnida > Araneae > Uloboridae > Uloborus > Uloborus plumipes. The sequence continues at coordinate 3,056 of JAXGGA010001281.1, forward strand.
AAATCGGTGAATTTTCCTTTTTGGAAATTTTCAAGTAGTGGTGGATTTAGGCGGAAAGGCAGTGGCGGAATGGCAGATTGTAGGGCTATCGCGCAACTGTCGCGATAGCGACAATCACGGGGATCACTAAAGTGATTAAAAATGAACATCATTTATGCTCTGTATACTGTCGTGCTAAGCGCAAAAGTGGTATTTGCAGACGATCTCAAACTGAGATACATAGTTTTAAGCTACCATTTAATTGATTCAGATGAAACTTTTTCGGAATTAAAAAAAATATATATATTTTCCGTTTTCAAATGACCAAATAATTTTGTATTTAGGTAAAATACGTCACAAAGAGCCACCTGGTGGCAATAATTCAATTTTGTTAAAAAGTGCAGATACGAACTGAGGTAGGCAAATGGGCCCCAAAAAGTCTTTGCGACTGGTGACTTGTTTTCTCTTTATACTTCGGTTTTTTGAATCATAGTTGGTATATTAAAAAGCAATTTTTTTCTTTAGAATTAAAAATTGGCATTGAAAGGGTTAAAATTATACAGGTGTTCTGGTTGAGAAAGACGTAAAAACGTATTTTTTGCGTTTCAATTCGCGCAGTATTTCAAAAGGAGCTGTTCGCAACTAAAATGATACATTGCAGCTTAGAAAAAAAATCAATAGCTACAAATATGTTTCTATCTAAGCATCATTTGCTCCTCTGCGCCAGACATTTAACACTAATACTTCACTTTTGCCTCACAAAATAAAAATTTTAACACGTGGATCAAAGGCTATCTATTTCATACGATCAATATTGCCAGGAAGAAGTGAATAAAAATAACAAGAATACAAAGACTCCTTCCATCATATAAAAAAAAGAGACTAGGAGCAGAAGTACATGTTATTTCTTCAGGTCATCATCTTTGAGAAAATATTGATATACATTTTCAAACTTTTTTCTCCCAAGAGAGCTTCGTTTTGATAAATGCTGCTTTCGTGTTCTTGAGTACCTATAAATTACAAATTTACACTGGATAGCATCTGGGATACATATTTCAAGTTTCAGGTATCGAACCGTCATAGGCACACATTAGGGTAGCTAGAGAATGCCATAAAATAGAGATGTAGAAGAAACAAAGAGTTTCAAGGGAAAAAAATATATTTTGATACCTTTTCATAAATCATGAGCTTTTTTATAGAACTCGTATTAAAATTGACACTTATAAAAGGCACCTGAGTGATGAGCTGTAGTAATATTCTTGATAATATTTTGTTTGCAGTAATAATCCTATATTGTATGAAAGACAGCAGAAACCTATATTGTACAAAAATTACAACAGATATACAAATTGATAGCGGTTCCTTTTTATTCAAATAAAATAAAATGCTTTAGTGTATAGTTAAAAAATGTCTTTTTTATAACTGTGTTTGATAACAGTGTGTTGCAAAGCATTTTTCTCTTTTTGTCAGATTTTATATTAGTTTTAAAATGTATTTTAGTTACATTTAGCGCTGAATAAAAAGATATGAAACTAGTTTTTATCTATCAGCTCTGCTTTTTTTAGAACAGTGCTGCTGTTATACCCATATCGTGCAGTGTTATCACTATTAGGCATGATTGTATTCATTATTAAAGAAGTTTTAGAACATACATTTTTTTTTAAATATACGGTAAAGTATTGCTTTTATAGCAAAATCAACATTAATGACTTTACTAACTATTACAATTAATTTTGGTGCATCCAAAGCAGTCTTCAATGTGCTATACTGCAACAGTTTTTTCCCTTCGTAGGACGTGCTATACCTTTCACTACGCCATTGGCCCAATAGTCAACTAAAACAATAAATATCTAAGAACTTGAATGTACTAAGCAGTAAATAACCGTCCCTAAACCCCAGCTAAGGCAGAACTCCATGCAGTATATCGACAGCCCGGTAAAGACTGCAATTTCCTTCAATGAACTCATCAATTGAGAATAGACAGTAACCCAGATGGAGGCAGATGTCATCTCATTGAAGCTGAGAGTGCTATTTGAATGTACGTTAGGATAATGATTGTTCATTGCAATTGTATCATTCAAATTGGAAATTTATCAACAAGTTGTTCTTATATAATTTTTTAGTTGAATAAGTAATGTGAACAAAAATGTTCGTAAAGAACATTAGCAGAAATACCTTAAAAGCTTATATCTATTTTTTATAAATTATATAAAATATTTTTCGTAATTACATCAAAACTTTTATTTGAAAGGTAATTTAGAAGAGTGCAAGCCACAGATTTCACAAAGAAATCGCTCTTTTTCATTCAAACCAGCGTCAAACGTCCCCCCACCCAATATACTTTCATTTCAACTAAAATCGGTCCACAGAACTTTTCTACAACTTACAAGTTCAAAAGAATAAAAATAATTGCATTTATTTTGGTTCTTTTACATTGCAAATCAAGAATTTATTCCTTCGTCGGCATAGTGAAATTTAGACTAAATATTTATAATACAATACATTCAAAGACAGGTAATATTTACTATGTCTATTGTCTACTCTTTATTTTAAACAAAATGCAACTGACAACTATCGTGCAGAAACTGTGCGTCATTAATTCAAGATTCTGTTTAGATATTTTAAAATAAATAGGGTGAAGCAGTGAGTAACAAGGGTAACTTGAGGGTGAAGCAAGGGCTAAGGCAGGAACATGCCTTAGCCCTTGCTTAGAGGCGGTTACTCACTGCTTTATACCCGAAAGCCTTAAAATTTACGAGCTGTACCGTTCCCATGTGCGGTCGCTCGCTGGTATTCTAATTTCACATTAGCTACCAGTTTTTTCGACTCTTTTTGCTCTATAAGAGGAATTTTGCCTCCAACTCGTTTACTTTCGTATTCCATGCTGATGAGGGTATAATAAGCCCGAAACTGCAGTCCATGGATCGAAATAGGGTGACTTAATAAAATATCCCCAATTCAAAATGTTCTTGAAGAAAAAAAAAATATGTATTTAATGAAACAAACTGAAGACAACGCTGCATCATGACAGGAATCTCAAAAATATTCTTTTGTATGATAAAAACACATTTATAATTTTTGCAGTGCTAACACTCTCTGTCTAATTTAGCACAACTGCAGAATTTGCGACTTAGAACATCTCCACGTAATGCAACAAGTGAAAAGAAACAACGTAAAGAATTTTCTATGGTGCGCTCATGCACATGAAATGGTCATAACGCTATTTTTTTTTATTGCGAAGACTTCTGTCACAGAAATCACTTACCTGAATATGTTGTTTATTTGTTTATTTATTTACAACACATATTTCGAGCTCGTGTACTTGGTCACACAGGACCCGTTTATGAACTCACGTCCAATGTGACAGATAGTACAAGACAGATACATAGTACAAGACAGAGTTTACGCTCACGGAGAAGGAAGTTTACAACCAGAGCGAGGGCGGGAATCGAACCCGCCGTCCTGGGCTTTCTAAAATATGTTGTTTACTTGGCAACTGCACTAGCCAATGGATAGCATTTGAGGGCGCATTTACTTCGTTTCGTTTCGTTTGGTGCTATATGCTTAGGTTTTTTTGATGAGGACTACAATATAGTGTTTTGCCTCCGTTACATATGATTTTTATTACATATATCTTGTACAGATAATCTATGAAAGAGTTACATCACAAAGGAAGGAAAGTACATCCGGAGCGAGGGTGGGAGTCGAACCTACCGTCTTAGAGTTATCGGCTATATACGTTTTAGACTGCTCGGCCACTGAGACCCCACCATTTACTTGGATACTATGATTTTTCAACTCTCATCCACAGAGATTTTTTCAATGTGGCCTCCCCAAAAACGGAGTATACAAAAAGGGAAAAATATTAATGCGGAAAATTTTCGTGCTTCAATAAACGCCAGCATTGCAACTATTACCGAAGAAATGCTTCAACAAATATTCCAAGTAGCATCAACTCATCGGATGATCAACAAACTCCTCGTAAACTGATCCTGTAACGCACGATGACATCGTTCCGATCAGTATTCGAGCACGGTTTTCGATGAGCTACTTTTCATCGGAAAGTGATATCCTTCCGATCAACTTTCCTGATGAAAATAAGATGAGCTATATTCCATTGGAAAACGATATCCTTCCGATCAAGTTTCCCGATGAAATTCCTCGGCACGGGACTGTTCTGCTCTTAAATTGCTCCAAATCTCATCGTATTCTCATCGGATTTTGCTGCTCGGATTCTGCTCGGTCGATGAGACATATTGGATCATCGGCCGATGAGAATTTCATCGGGATTCGATGAATGGCCGATCATCGGCCGATGAGATGATGCTGCTAGGGATGGCTGCCACAGGACTACCGGCTGCATATCCAGCGATCAACTAAAGGAACTGTGTGGATTAGTACATTTTTTTCTGACGAGCTTCATGAGGTACTGCTACATGTTTTTATCTTTCTTTTAATGGTTTTTGACTTTTATTCGTTGTAGCCATGCGTATAAATTACATTTACAGATTTTTGCAACAAAAAGGTTACGTTAGTCACAGTACCATTTTTGCTGATAAAATATTGACCAGCAGTTATTTTGTTTTAAACTCTTGGTCGAGATGACACGTGTGACACCATCTACATCTTAAATCTACAAATTCAACCATAAATTATTCTTTATACCATAGCTTTTTCAAATAAAAATATTTGAAAATTCAGTTGAAAATATCCCGTTAGTCCGCAAAGAATGACCTTTGTGTGAAATTCAGCTAAAAAACTTGATTTAAAAATGATTGCTACCTGTAAAAACTTGATGCAGCGGAAAGGGGGGGGGGGTCGATGGAACGAAAATATTTTTTCTGAGGTAAGACATTCTATCTTAAAATTTAAGTGTTAAGTATTAGAAAATCTCCTTCTATTCTAGCTCCTTTGGTTATTATAAGTTAAGAAAAGGGCATGAGCTTAAATATTCCCCAAAAGCATTATTTAATGCTAAAACTTTTTCTTTGGCGTTTTAATCTCACCAAACTAGTGCTTTATCATTTAAATTTTATAATTTGAATATATATTTCCGTATAATTTGTATGTATAAGAATCACCTTGTACTATTCTTCAATTCTAAAGTCTTTAAGAATAATGCATGTCTTGAATATCATAATAACGTATTGTTTAAAACTTACAACTGCGAGAAATAAATAAAACTCGAACTTAGAAAACAATGGAATAAATGCTATATTATCAGCAAAAGATAAAATCTTTTTTCCCAAAATATTTCAATTATAAGCGTATTGAATATTAGATTGTAATGGCGCGGTAAAACAAACCAGTGAAGAATGAAATATGTTTCAAAATGTTTAACTGAAAATAAAAATATGCAAAATAAACTATAAAGAAGCTCTTTTTAAGTAATTTCATGTTTATAAAAGATGCATTTATTCTTCCGTATACTTCATTGAAACATAAATATCAATTTCGAGCTAGCAGAGACTGTAGGAAAAGAAAGAAAATACGAATGTAAAAAGAGCAAGAAATGTTGGCTGTAGTTATTGTTCAAATGCTTTAGAAAGCAATGCTCTCTATGTAACTCTACGATTTTATTTGCTGTTTTAAATCAAAGAATTGTCTTTTGTAAAGAAATTTCATTTTTTATGATAGGCAGCATTATTGGATAACCGTAAGTCAGATGTGTTCTTTGTGTATTTTTATATTAACCATTGTATTATTTTTAGTGGAGAAAATAACATCAACCACGGCTTCATGGTTTAGGTTCAAGTTAACCTAGATCAGGGGATCCCAACCTGTGGGTCGTAAACGACCCCCCAAATGGGGTTTTTGCTACGTTGTCGCGACAAAATTTCTAAAATGCATAACAATGCAGTTTTCAGCATAACTGTAGCACGAGGAAATAAATGACATTATTTGTATTTTCCTTCGAAGCGATAGTAATTGGGGCATTTTACGGTATTTGTGACATAGAGGTGTCCGTAACAAAACTTTTTAAAAGTTTAAAATTTTTATATATATTGAAAAAGTACATTATAAAGTATATGAATATCATATTGTTTTCATAGTTCACTTTATATTATGTTTGTAATTGCACTCAGAACATTGAAAATGCAATTTTCACTGTTACGGACTCTACATTGAATTTTTCTTTAAATCTGGCTTAAACCGATTTTTAAGCCAAAACTGGTACTTGAGACAGATAAAGGAAAGGCTCACCTCTAATATAGCTAACAATTTTAATCAAAAAGTGCGTTCTATAAAAAATTATGGATTGTGAAAATGATGACTGTACAGTCCGTAACAATAATCGGAATAAAAGTTTAGTTTTTAAAGAAAAATTCAATGTAGAGTCCGTAATAGTGAAAATTGCATTTTCAATGTTCTGAATGCAATGGGGGGAATACTACTTTTTGTTACTGAAATTGATAGAATGATACAAAAAAATAACATGGGCCGAAAAACGCTTTAATTTTCCCAACAGTTTATTTTTTATTAATTTTTTTAAATACCCTACCTTGAAAACGGGGCGTGGTTTTTGTGACTTCAGTGGTGCACCTAACAGCTCTCTTTCCAATAATAACACCATTTTGATTGACTTGAGTAGTCCAATCGCAGGAATCGGTGACATCACGCCCTTCGTCATCTCACTACCACCAATTACATTTCGCGCTTACGTGCACCACTGACGTCATGCGCAGCTGTTTTTTTTTTTCAGAATAGCATCTGCGCACCGGTTAAAATAATTTATAAAAAATATATAACTGTGTCAAAAAATGGTCAATTCCTATGTTTTGAAGCATGTTCTTTCAGAAAAAAATACTTTTGAAATTTCGGAAACTCTCCCATTGTGTTCAAGTACATTTTTAATCGTGTATTCTTCTAATCAAAGGACAAATTAATAATCCTTCACATTATTTTCACACATTTGCAGACTCAGTTTTTATTCTAGGGTAGGTTGGCAACTATACGTTACGCGAGGAAATGCTTGCAAGGTTTTCTAAGAAGTCGCAATCAACTAATTTAAAAGACATTCTTTAAATTCGAACTTAGTACACTATTGCTCTTAAATTCAGTGTTATGCAAATTAAATAAACTTTTTTCAAGTAAAAATGGCGGTAGAATATATGTCAAAGCTGTTTTTTATTTAGTTGAATAGATTCATTCGATCCTCTGTGCAATATTTAAAGTGTAATAATTATTGGTGCGACAAAGGAATAGCTGAAAATACATTTTGAAGATCGTTGTAATTTGCAAATAACAATAGCGTATATTTCTTTTGTTGGTAGATTAATTTTGAAATTTGCAATTCGTCGCTACTTTTTTTCCCCTAAAGGTATGCGATTTAATCTATATACATAAAAGACTACTTCTGAAACCGTATGTCCGGGGTAATCTTCCAAACTACTGGACCGATTTTAACCATTTTTGCACCGTTAGATAGCTACAGTAACAGAGAGCAGGATAAGCTATAATTTATTTCTAAAAAGCTTAGTTTAAAAAAGTTATTATGGAAAATAGTAAATTTCATTTAATTTCCCCATTAAATAATTAAATTTTCAGTGCATTGTTGCAAAAATTTGGTTGCCATGCAACAACAATATTAATAGTAATCATGGTGAAAATTTTGAACCTAGGCTTCGCTGGAGTAAGTATGAAATTTGCTTTCTTAGGATTTTTATATTCATCTATGCCAATAATCGCTAACGTGGTAAATAAAAAGGGAATTGATTTTGGCAACAGTTAGAGAACAGAAAATGTTTATCTTATTATAAATGCGAAAGTTTGGATGTTTGTTCCTCTTTCACGCAAAAACTACTGAACGGATTTTAATGAAACTTTTACCATAATGTAGCTTATGCATCAGAATAACATATAGGCTATAATTTATAACGATATTCGAAAAAGTTCGATTGGTAGCGCTTTTTCATTCCAATTTAAGGTACATTTTTCGCATAAATCCGCGAAGGCTTCTAGGAAACTAATTCAGTATTTAGTGCATCATCTCAACTCTCTGTCGATAGGTAGAATTGCGTGTATCATTTCCGCTTTTCGCATTAAATGTTCAAGGCTTTTCTCAAGTCAAATCAAAAAGTAATTTTTTTCCAGCTTCATGGTTAATATAAAGGCTTTTACATAGACATTGGAAACGAATGCGCGCCAGCAGGCAAACGAGCTTTTACTATGGTTTGTATTTTAAAACATTTTGTAGTCTCAGTTGTAAGTAGAATATTTATCATTAAGACAATGTGTTTTCTATTGTGCTTTGAAACGTGCAAATATTATTTTGTAGAATAAATTGTACTCCTTTATTAGTAGATTGTTCACTGCATCAATTATTTTCTTGAGTTTTGTAAATATGTGTTTTAGAGTATCGGTAACGTAATCGCTTGAAGAGATTGGCAACTGGATTAGGTTCATTATTTTCCAATTTGATGAAGCTTTAAATACAACTTAACGGTATTTCTTAAATATTTTTGCGTTGATTGGTCACTTTCTCTGGGTACTTACAATAGGGCAGTTTCTTAGTATCCGACTGAACTGAAATTTTGCCAAATTTGCTGCAAGATTTCAATAACTGAGATTCTCCTCGATTTTTTCAACTGACGCCAGTTTTTGTGCCAAAGACTACGTAATAATACTTTACTTTTTACACGACATAACCAAAATAAAACAATTATTATCTGATATTTATCGACTGGCGGCAAAATCTCAATCATCGATATAATACTCCCACATTTGAAAAGTTGGAGTATTATATCGATGATTGAGATTTTGCCGCAGTCGATAAATATCAGATAATAATTGTTTTATTTTGGTTATGTCGTGTAAAACGTAAAGTATTATTACGTATTTTTTTTCTTTTGTTTTCCCATTCCGTATGTATCCATTAAAAACCTTTTTAAAATTATGTCAAAAAGTAAAGTAATCCACATACTAAATTAATAAAACCCTTAAACAAGACTAAAATTACCATTAATTTGCATTTTTGCATAAATAATTGCTAAATGTTCCCTATTAATTTCGAAATCATTTAGGATAAAAACTTTTAACGTCATTTTATGGTCAGCAATAGTATCTCAACATTTGATTTCCATTTCTCTGTGACAAAAATTAGTGACATAATAATACTTAATGTATTTTCATAAAAGTAAGGAGGGGAGCAAAATTATCCTAGGTATCCCAAAACAGTTACGCAAAAATTTGGCGACATTTTAAAAATTGTCAAAGCGGTGTGTTTTGAGTTCTTTCAGTTCAGGGAAAAAAAAACAAAGGTGAGTATATAAATTGTTTCTCAATATTACTGACCCAGGCAACGCCCGGGTATTTTTGGCTAGTAATCGAAAATGGCGTAAATAAACATAGATATTGATTTTGGGCACACAGTTGAGAATCGATAACTACATTGTCAAAAAAGACTCTTAATCACATAATCAGATGATCTTACCAATTGAGATTTCCAGCAAATGGAGTGCGCAAGGATAGAGACAATAATGGGGACCTGTATTTTACGTGCAATATTTGGAAATGGTTAACTCCCGTTCGATTGATTACTGTAAATAAATATTTATTTTAATATACCAAGCTTATAAACAATTCCTATTTACCTGAAACATAATTTGTTGCGTGCATTTGTATTTAGGGTGGTGTAATGCAGATTTTTTTAAGTTATCCAAACAGAAGAAATAGTCAGTGTTTACAAGAAAGTAGCCATTTATGTATATAGATGTGCACTTTAATGTTGAAAAAATTATAAATGAGTTTCATTGAAACACATATTACGCGGCAGAATCCCGGGCAGAGCCGGGAACCCGGCTAGTTTATTATAAAAGTTTATTCTAGAGAAAATATTTATTTATTTTTTTTTTATTTTTGATTCATTTTATTTGCTATAAACTGATGCTTCAGTGCATTCCAATGTTAAAAAGCGTAAATACTAAAGAATGTCTCGTATTCTTACGTGAAAGAAGGATTTAAAGCGAAGTTGTACTTTTTGTGAACGGTTTAAGCTTGTTCCTGAGCAAATAGGCTTGAAATCTTCAAGACACTTTAAAACTAAAAAAAAAACCGCTTCTGTTCAAAATCACCCTTTCGTTCCTATTCATTAAAACAATAAATAATAAAAGTCACGTCGAATGATATAATTTAAGGAGTTTAGTACAGAAATTAATTAAGCTTACTGCTCAAACGTGAATCTAAGTTGCTAAGGTTTTTTTATACGGTGAAAGGATTATTGAAGTAAAAAATGCGTTTTAAATGGTTTCTTTCTTAAATTTACGAGGAAATTAGTTAAAAGTTATGAATAAAAACTTACCCGTAACGTATGTAATTTTTTATTTTCGTTAAGGCTCCTATCCTATTTTACATTAAATGTAACAACCTCAGCAATTCGTTCCGGCATTTGTCACACTTGTAAAGTGTTCCATCATTACTTTTTAAGATTTAGTAGTAACGCTAAACAAGAAAAGGTGGAAAACATTCGATCCCCTATCCTCTCTCCCTAAACATGAAGCAATTGCCACAAAAAATGAACCATTATCAAGTCATACAATGGCACACGAGTGTAAATAGTTTTTTTTCTATTGTTTCCAGGTTTTACGTTTTAAAATAAAGCGGTTAGCTAGAACTGTTTCCAAACAAAAAGACACATGGACAAAAATTATTCAAACTATGCACAAAAAGGGAAAGTCCCAAATTTTTAAGGGGTAGAGTATTTGTTTTGAGAGTATTTGATATAAAAGAAATTAAAAATGAAAGATGATGTTTGAAAGCTAATAAATTGGTAAAAAAAGCGAAAACACAATTTGAATTACTATTATTATTTTTATTGCGTGTATTAATGTATAAATCAGTTAGTAACAAGAAAAAGGTAGCCCAGCAAATTTAAAAATAATTTTGAGCGATCTAGAGAAAGTTATTTTAAGCTGCGGAAAAATAACGTACTATGATACAAAGCGAATACCCCCCCCTTTTAAATTGCTTTGGATTGGGAAATTTTTAAAAATCTATCTTTAGCTTAGAAGATCAAACGTTAATAAAGACAAATATATACTCGAAACGAAAACTAACGAAATCTAGTATTCAAAAATGTATGTTATCGTAATATTTCAAACGAAAGAAGATTTTTTTTACATGCTCGATATTTTGTTATTTGTTTATGACTTAAAACGGTCTGAATTTGTCAAGCAATTCTTCACTGAATGTTTAACTTTTACTGATATCAAATATTCTCAAGGACAAAAAACAGGCATCGAAGAATATGCTTTTGTATTACAAAGTGATAAGTAATTAAAGCCATGTTTAAAATATTACATTTTTCCAAGATACATTTTGTAAATTTTGTCATGTTTGTACCATTTATTTATCACACAACTGTCAATATTACTTCGCTATTTTTTCCTGAAGCGTCATCTTTCAACAGTTGTTTCATTTTTCAGAATTGCACTTTATTAATAGCTCTTCTCTTTTAAACAATTCTTCAGTTTAGCAAGTCGTAATACTTCTAGAACAAAAGCTCTATGCATCCATTCTCATCAACTGCACTCTCCAAAAAATTTCAAAAATAAAGTATTGAAACATTCTTGAGTATATTTTGCTGACTGCTATAAAAGCGTTTTTATCGTACATCAAACAAAAATGTAAAAATTAAGAATTACGCTTGGAGTAATTTTTAAAATCGCTTTATTAAGCAACTGTTGGGAATCTTCAAAGGATTCTCGAAATCGGAGCATAGATAGTTTATTGAGTGACTTAGGTTTTGGTTAGATCATTCTTTTATGTTTTTAATTTCGATAGCAATATCCGTGGGATTTGTTTTCCATTGGTGAAAAATAATGCTTATTGGGAATTTGTTTCGGAATGTTTCATCTTTTTGAGGCTTAAATGCGTATATTTATACTTATTTTGATAAATTAGTCAAATCATCTGTAGGGATTAGTATTTTTACCTTTAAGGATTTAATCGTTTAGTATTTTACTTGAATGTTTCTTCCTATAAGGCAGGAATTTTGGTGAAATAAATGATTTTTTAGTTAAATTTTCTGCCCAAATTAAAAGCAACAGATTATTGACCTTTGTTCATGTTATAAAACTTTTTTGATGAGTAACTAGACAGTTAGAGTGTAAATTACCCGACCAGTTGGGGCAGAAATGGTATCAGTTCAGGGGAAACTCTAACAGTAGGATACCTTTAAAAACCGGTAAAGATAATCCTTTTTGAATGATTTAATTTACTGGCTTACTTGCCATTGCTTGAGACTGGCAACTGTATTAGAGCACATTGAAAATACAGTGTTTGGAAGTGAATTCTTTAATTATACTTGTACCCACAGAAATCGTTTCCGGAATTTACACATTATACAGTCTACATCAAAAGCTCTGAATCTAGTCTCGAGAGATTAAATGATTTACTTACAAGGGTTACTGAGAAATGAAAAGTTTTTGTGCCATTCCACCATGACGTGAGGGACAATATTTTGTACGCAAAAGCCTACATTCTTCATCATGACCCCCCCTAAAATTGTAGTCTGTATCCCCTCTTGAAACTGTGTGATTTTTTAAAAGAGCATTTACGTTTTGTTGCACGGACTGTGCTTGAATTTAACCCATTAATGCCTAGCGTCCCTTTTTAGGGACGGTCCAAAAAAGGGTCTGAATTTCCCCAAAATGAACATTTCAACCAAATAATAGTGTTCAATTAGTACCTTGGTATTGTTTCAATTCGTTATTAACAGATTGCAGCATATAACCATTGTAAAGTGTGTTCTGTGGCAGTTTTAATATGATCTTTATCAAAAATTACATCTTTCACTATCTCAAGGAAAAAAGCTATGTTTTCAAAGTTATTCCCAGCTTCTCAGTTTATGCTAATTGCTGATTTTATTTCTTATTATAAAATGTCTATTTAAATATTATATCGTAGGCAGAAAAAAATTTTAGTAAGAAAAGTATTTACCCTCTGGGGTCTATCGTAACTTTTAAGGGACGATTTTTCTTTCCTTAATAAAAAAAATATTTTTTACATGATATTTTTTTAATTATTTTTCCTACCCATTAAACACTGTTTGTAACCAGTATACAAAATATCTTTGTAAAAAAATGTCAGGCATTAATGTCTTAAGTTGACTTCAACGTTATGCTCCAAAAATTTCTTTTTGATTTGTTTTTTGTATCCATGTGCTCAAATTAAAAGATATAACTAATTACAGAATGTTGAATAGTCCTTCTTTCGAAGTTACTAGAAATTGCACTCTTCATAAAACCAAGCGTTCCTAACGCAAAGTTCTGTCCAACTGGCTCCACCAGTTCTTTGTTCTCGAATGCTATTTATTAAAGTAAAGTGTAATGAAAAAACAGAAAAAAAGGGGCTTTTTGACAAAACAAAAGGCAGTTTTTCGTCAATAGCCGGCAAGATAAACTTAATGATGAAGGGAGGATCATGGAATTGGATCATGAAATAAGGAAGTTTTCAAGTGGTAACAGAGAAAAACAGGCTAGAGAAATATTGTATAAGATATATAGGCAGCTTAAAAATAAAAGTTCCCAAGTATCTGTATAATAAATGAAGGGCCAGGGGGAAAAAAGATGACAGTGACCAAAAAGCGATTTCGAGAAAAACGAAGAACAAAGTTTGATTTCTCGTAACTCCTTGTGTAGTTGATAAAGTTTTCATGCACATTTCGGTCGATTCTCATCCCCCCCCCCTTGTTGTTCTACCAGATGATAGTACTCCTTCCCAAGTAGCACACTTCGTTTTTTAAAGGTTGTAAAATGGTTATTAACGTTATAACAACCGCTTAAAAACGTTTATAAAACGTTTAAAGGTTATTTGTGCTACCTGGGTTCATAGCCCCTAGATAGTGCTAATATCTCAAATTGACGAACAAGTGACTTTCATCTTTTTTTCCTCCTGGTCCTTTAAATGCTTTTGCGTATTAGAGCTTTTGAGTCTCGGAAAACACTTGCTTTTTTTTTAAATGGGTAAACTTTCAAAAATCGAGCTATTACACTTAGTGGAAGTATTCCTAAGCACAGAAAAACTGAAAACAATTTGTTTGAGATATATGTTTAAAGGCTGAAAGTAACGTTCATAACCTTTCGAATCTGACGTGAAGAAAAAAATAACCATAATTAAGTTTTAACTCATTTTTGTCCTTATTGCATTTCCTTTAAACGATACAATTAATAACGCATTAAGAAGTACAATCAGTTGCTTTACTTTAAGAAAAAGATGCAATTTAATATATTCTAAGTGAGTATTGCTTTTTTAATTGATCTTCAGAGAGTTATAAATTTTAATTAATTACGTTATGCTTCTCTAAAGAACAATTAAAGCTTAGTTCTTAAATTTCCTTTATGAGTATTTCTGAAAACGAAGATCAATAATTCAAGTAATGTTTTTGAATGAGTTTTCACTTTAGTAGTAAAAAGAAATTAAAAAAAAAAGAAAAGAGGAATAAACATAGAACCGGACTTGTTTTTTTTTCTTTTTTCAAACGTAAGTTTTCTTTTTTTTTTTTATTCATCAGTTATCTGCTTCTTGTGTAGAGGCGAAATTGACCGTTAGAATGAATTAGGATGGTGCAAGAACAAATAGTAAATTTGTAATATTTTCCATTTATTGGAGCAAATAATAAAAAAAAAAAGAAAACCTACGTTTTTTTAAACGTAAGTTTTCTTTTTTTTAATTCATCAGTTGTCTGCTTCTTGTGTAGAGGCGAAATTGACAGTTAGAATGAATTAGGATGGTGCAAGAACAAATAGTAAATACGTAATCATTTCCATTTATTGTAGCCATAGCGATACTAAATCTAAATTTTCCTTATATTCAGTAGAGGCCAATAGGGGAGTGATGAGGTAAAAAAAACTTTCAGTCCACTCTCGATCAAAATCTACCTCTGGGAACAAAATAACTAAAAACCAAGTTACTTTTTTAAGCAATGGCGATTGCTATTTGATTGTAGGGGGAAAATAGCTAAGATAACGTACCTGTTTGAGAATGAACAAGTTGGAAATTTGTTCCAAAAATCATTTTGCAAAAGGAAGGAATAATGTATTTTTTGATACAACTTGCGTTGAAATATTACTTTTTATTTTTGGCAGGAATTTTGAGCTTTCAAGAAAGGTGGAAAGTTTCCACCTCAAAAGACCATGGGGTAAAGTGAAAGAGACAATTTTTTTTAATGAAACATTTTCCACTTGAGGATTTACAGTAATTTTTTTAAATGGTTGCGTAAATAAAACAATAAGTGAATTATTTTTTTTCGAAAACGATTGAGGATTTTTTCTACGGAAGAACTGTAACAGTTACATTCTTTATAAGGTGCGACAAAATTTTATGAGAGGGGTATATTTTGCGTTTAGAAATCAGCTTTAAGTGCTAAAAAGGTATGCTTGACATAATTTTCAGTCTCAGATAATCAATAGAATAATGATCAAATGCTAGAATGCCGATGTCGATGTACGAGAAAGTAGGCTCGTTTAGTTCTTGACAGAACTTGTTTAAAGGTTGTAAAATGGTTATTAACGTTGTAACAACCACTTAAAAACGTTTAAAGGTTATTTGTGCTACCTGGGAAGTAAATTGATAAGTAAAAGAATGAATAAATAAATTAATTAAAGGAATACTTACGTGATTTAGTAAATGAAAGCATAAGTAAACGAAGCGAGCGATTTCACTTTGACCCGAGTGCACTTGACAAATTACATTGAACATTAAAATCAAAACATGACTAATATGAACCAAATAAGGACTGCACTCAGGGACGTCATTTCAAATTTTTCCAGGGGGGGGGGGCAAAAGGTGCAAACACAATGCAATTTCATCGGAAAACAGCAAAAACCACGCCCCTTTATATGTAAATACATTGACTTCTCAAAGCCAGGGGGGGGGGGCAATTGACCCCCCGCCCCACCTAAATGACGGGCCTGACTGCAATGGACATCAATAGATCTCATTTAATACCTAAAATGTCAATTACAAAAATTATTTTGTTTTATAATAACAAGAAATGTCTTTGAAAACCACGAACATTACAATAAAGATATCAAATTTTGAAAATGACGGGTATAATTTTTTTCGTTGATTTATAGAGCTATTTTATTTTTCTTGACAGGAATCACCTATCCGTCTAAGGAACTTCGTTAAAATATTGCTAGTTTAAAGTTGTTGAAAACTTTAAAAATATTTTACTATTTCACTTTGCCCAGCTATTTCACTTTGTACCACCCTACTTGACCGTCGAATGGCGTTGGTTCTTCGTTTCAGATTGGACTCGGAACCTCTGCGAGCACCACTGTCCACCGGCACCAACTGCAAGTGGTGTAAGTCCTTCTCTGAATTTCGGCCTCCGCCCCTTCTGGTGGTGATCCTCCTGTCCTGCAATCACTCACACAAACATACATCGTGTGCGTGTGTCACGGTTGGAGGGCGGATGAAGGTAAATTACTAATATTTGGGCACCTTTCAGGGCCCCTTGCAACCCAGATTACGGAAAAATGTAGACATTACTTCAGCCGTTTTATGTACAACTTTTAATCTTTATTTATGAAAACATTTTAGAAAACCCGATGAGGATAAATTATTAATTTTGGACGCATTTTAGTCCTTGACTGCCTAGGGACCCGAGGACTAGGGTCCTGAAAAGGTAGATAACCATACTTTAGAGTTTTATTTGCAAACTTCCACACTTTATTTATAAAAACAATTTTTTGAAACTCGATAAAGGCAAATTACTCACTTTCGGAAACCTTTTAGCTCTTGACGAACCTGATTAGGGACATGAAACAAGTACATACTCTTACTTTAGCGTTTATTTATAAACTCTTATTCTTTATTCATAACCTTCTTTAACTTTTACTCTACAGCACTCTACTTACTACAGAAATCTTTGTTTGGAGAAAACTATCTAAAATATAAGGCTTAATTGCGTTTTAGTTTGATTTGAAAACTTAACATCTTTACTCTAATCAGAGTGATTTCTTCTTTTTTGAGTAAGTAAATTATTCATTGAAAAAATAGGGAAAAAAGAAGAGGCCTAGACCTGGTAGAGACCTGGTACCTTTAAAATAACTCTAGCTCTGTTTTTGGAATGAAATATTTCTTGCAAGAGAAATATACCGAGTTTTTTGTTTTTATCTGAGTCTTCTATCTTGAGAAAGCGATCCACTATTCCATTACTGTAGTTCTGAGTTAATGCTCATTGCAGGAAATATGAAGAGACAGTACAGAAATCACAAAGTACTTTTTTCCACTGATATCCCTCCTGCGAAGGGTTATAAATGGGGAATATTATTAGGTTCAGAGACTAATCGACTGGCAGAAGACGGAAGTTTGCGGAAATTGCAAAGTTTTCTCCCTCATTCATCCATCTCCTTTTTTTCAGTTACAGATGATTTCCATTTGGCACAAAAGCGCTTATTTCAAGGATAATAAGATATTTCCTAAGCGGATTTCGTATAAGTGCGTAAGGGAAATGTGAGAGTTATTTGAGATTTTAATAAGTATTTTTCTTCTTTTTTTGTTGTAAAATTTGAAGGTTTTTTTTTAAATTAACATTAGTTACATTTCTGTCACGTGTTAACATTAGTTACATTTAACATAAAATAAATGAACAAACACAGAAATCTTATTGACAAGTATGTACAAAAAAGCGTTAACAATTGTTCAAATATCCTCAGCAAGTAAGCAAATCATATAAAACATCGTAAACACAACAGAAAACACCGTATTCACATCCAAATACGATAAAAGGACTAGGAGAAAAATTACAACTCCAACAGCGTTTAGGCCATACATCTAAAACACACCCATAGTCCAGTGAAAAACGCAACTGAGTCACACTCATTGAGCTGCTAAAAAAAAAAAAAACTACAAGTTTTTAGAGCATTCTAGTGATTGTTGGAGTTGCCTATGAGGTTTTTATCTTTTAGATTTGATTTACTAAACTAATAAATTAGGTTCTAAACGTTACCAAATGTCACCAAGCCAAAGTAGGCATTAAAATACACTGAAGTGACAAAAGTCATGGGATAGCAATATGCAAATTTTCAGATGGCAGTAGCATCGCATAGAACAGGTATAAATGCGCAGTGCTTTTACAGAGCTTTCATTTCTGTTCAAGTTATTCATGTGAAGAGGTTTTAACGTGATGATGACCACACGACGTGAATTAACAGACTTTGAACGCGGAATGTTAGTTGGAGCTAGACGCATGGGTCATGCCATTTCGGAAATCGTTAGAGAATTCAACATTCCCAGATCCACTGTGTCAAGAGTGTGCCGAGAGTATGAAATTTCAGGCATAACATCCCACCATGGACAGCGCAGTGGTCGACCGCCTGCACTTAAAGATCGAGACCGGCGACGTCTGCAAAGAGTCGTAAATTCTAACAGACAAGCAACACTGCGTCAAATCACCGTAGAAATCAATGTGGGACGTACAATGGACGTGTCTGCTAGAACTGTGCGGAGAAATTTGGATTTCTTGGGCTATTCCAGCAGAAGACCGACTCGAGTGCCTTTACTGACAGAACGACATCGCTTGCAGCGACTCTCGTGGGCACGTGAGCATATCGGTTGGTCCCTAGATGAATGGAAAACCGTGGCCTGGTCCGATGAGTCACGATTTCAGCTGGTAAGAGCCGATGGTAGGGTTCGAGTGTGGCGCAGACCCCACGAAGCCATGGACCCAAACTGTCAGCAAGGCACTGTTCAAGCTGGTGGTGGCTCCGTAATGGTGTGGGCTGTTTTTTCATGGCATGGACTTGGTCCTCTAGTGCGACTGGACCGAACATTGACTGGAAATGCTTATGTGCAGCTACTTGGAGATCACTTGCAGCCATTCATGGACTTCATGTACCCAAACAACGATGGGATTTTTATGGATGACAATGCGCCATGTCACCGGGCCACAACTGTTCGCAATTGGTTTGAAGAAAATTCTGGACAATTCCAACGAATGATTTGGCCACCTAGATCGCCCGACATGAATCCCATTGAGCATTTATGGGACACCATCGAGAGGTCTGTTCGTGCCCAAAATCCTGCCCCATCAACGCTTTCACAATTATGGACGTCTATCGAGACAGCATGGCTCAATATTCCTGCAGAAGACTTCCAACGACTTGTTGAGTCCATGCCACGTCGAGTTGTTGCACTTCGCCGGGCAAAAGGAGGGCCGACACGATATTAAGAGGTATCCCATGACTTTTGTCACTTCAGTGTAAATCACTAAAAATGATGCCAACTTGACGAAATCTTTTAAATTTCTGGGTATTAGGCGTAATTTTTAAAAAGCGCAAAGTAGCCAAAAATAACACACAGGTAAAATTCCGACAGTAGGTAAGCACATAAAAACGTAAGAATTGTAACCAATTACCCAATTTGTAACAATATTTAATACAGCACAAGAATATGAAAACCCTATTATTTTTTGGTTAAATGGCCTACTTGCTAAGAAATCAGACGTTGAACTAAAAATGTAAATCCTTATTACAGCAGAATATCTGTTTCAAAAACAACTCTGAAAATGTTACAACAGCTTTAAAAATACGCAGAGCTGAAATGATTTTTATCCTTTTAACGCTTTTAAAAGAAACATTAAGTTATTTTTACCTGTCCGTAAGAAATTCGTGCGAACTTTTTCTTTAAAGTTAAGAGTGGCTGTTGATGTTTATTAGGAAGTGTAAATAGATCTAAAAAGATTTTGCGATAAGAATTTACGGAATCCGACGAAATGCTTCTATTGGACTTTGAAAAATCCTTTCTGTGTAAACAGGCCGCTCTTAAGTGAAATCTAAGGTAAGAAAAACTAAAACTTGACATTTTTCAGTTGATAAAAATTTCTTTTTAGTGTCTCGGTATTTCATTCGGAAGCAAAAGAAATGAATGAAGTATCTGAGCTTATTTGTTGTAGATTTTAACAGACATGATGTTATTAAATAGTAAATAAGTAATATTTTCTCTTAGAAGACCTTATGATTCTTAAGTAATAAATAAAATTTATGAAGGTATCAAATAATTTTTATTTCCATGTTAGACAATAATTGTAGTAAATTTAATGCTGTGAATTACCAAGGTGGATGCATAAACAGTTACGTCGTTATTTTTGTTGTCGGTAGATAAATACATAATAGCATTTAAAAATACTATTGTCGAATAGTTTTCATTAATTTCAAGCTAAATAAGTCTTATTTTGTCTTTAAAAAAGCTTAAGTTTTGATTACGTAATTTTTTAAAAATAAGAAGAGGTTTGAAGTATTGTTATATTTATGCTTTAAAAAATGCAAAATATATTTTTAACAATAACTGCTGTAAAGTACTTGAATTTATTTTGGTGAGAGACATTTATGGATTATTCATATTAAGCTCATTTAATTTCAAGTAGAAAATATCTTGAAAAGTCATACTATTTTAGAAAATTACATTTTCGCAATGATAACATATTTTAGTCTCAGTAATACATATTTATATATTTTTATACCATAATTTAATAAGTTTATTCGCGGAAGTCATATAGTTCTGCAAAAAATCTCATCTAGTGCACCCAGCATGACTTATAGAAGAGCCACATATACATTTGCTCCACAATTCTCTGTATTTTCCTGTACCTTTGCTATCCACATTCAATATTTTACAAAGATTTTAAATCTACATTTGGGTCTCTACGACGATATTATACTCTGGGTTGCCCAAATGAAAAGAAAGCACGTGCCGTTCCTTCAGAAGTATTGCAAGTTGTAACAGACGAAATGAAAAGCGATATAAAGGGGAGGTATAAAGTTTACCCCTCATACGTTGGTCAAGAGTGAAATCTGATGGGGAAAGAGATAAATGATGAAAAGGTATGTTGTGCTATACGTAGATGCTTCTAATAAACACGGTGGAGTACGGTTTCTGAATGTGAAAAATGAGTGTATTGTCTAATCTTCTTAGGTAAAACCTTCCGTGCATTTACGCATGCGTCAGGTCTTCTCTGATCTTACCGAAATAGGGATGTTAGGTAAGATAACATAAAAGGAGTGAATAAGGAAAAGCATTTTGAACCGTATCAAATAACGTGGACTGATCCTAATTTCAAATACATACCCAAGTAGCACACTTCGTTTTTTAGCCTTCTTTCCCGTTAAAAATAAAAGAGACGAAAAAAGCATTAAAATTGGCTTAATGCATCTGAAAAATACAGCCAAGTCCAAAAAATATCGCCAAGTAAAAAAAATATCGCCAAGTAAAAAAAAGTCAAAAAGAAACAAAAAAATGAAATAAATATCGAAAAATTAAAAATTTGAAAGTAGGGTATTGAGATGGGGAATTTGTGTGTGTCGGTCGGTCTGTTGGTCTGTCTGCTCCCCCCCTAATAACTTTTGAATGAACATTCCGATTTGGACAAACTTTTTTTTTGTTGGAAAGATCTCGGCGAGTACAGCTCATTCCCATGATTTTTCGATTTGAACAATTTTTGGTGCAACTTTAAACCGTTCAAACAACCTGGCCCGCGATATTAACTTTTTAGTTAACAGTCCGATTTGAACAAACTTTTTTTTGTTCGAAAGATCTTTTCAAGGGTACTTCATTCCCGTATCTACATTTTCGATTTGAACAATTTTTCGTTCAACATTGAACCGTTCAAACAAGCTCTCACCCCTAATAACTTTTGAGTGAACCGTCCGATTTAAACAAACTTTTTTTTGTTCGAAAGATCTCGGCAAGGATACTTCATCCCCGTTTTTAAATTTCCGATTTGAACAATTTTTCGTTCAACATTGAACCGTTCAAACAAGCTCTCACACCTAATAACTTTTGAATGAACAGTCCGATTTAAACAAACTTTTTTTGTTCAAAAGGTCTCGGCAAGGATGCTTCATTACCGTATTTAAATTTTCAATTTGAACATTTTTTTTGTTCAACATTGAACCGTTCAAACAACCTTTCCCCACATAATAACTTTTAAGTGAACCGTCCGAATTGAATAAACTTTTTTTTGTTCGAAAGATCTCGGAGAGGCTCATTCCTATATTTCACTTTTCAATTTGAACCATTTTTCGTTCAATGATGAACCGTTCAGAAAAAATTTTAACATGAGCGCCTACGGAGAAATTTAAATTGAATGTTGATTCTGAACTTCAAGGCGGATTTCCTTCAAACTAACTTTGTAAGAAAATGGTTTTGATAAATAATGTATTGTAAAGTACTTTTCTGAATAATCTTCTGTGAGGACTCTGATTCCGACTCCGCAAACATGGCGGAAATGCTGGCTCAGAAAAAATGACTGACTGGGCAGACGATTTTTTGTTTATTTATTTATTTGTTTGTTTAATTTATTATTATTATTTTTTTTATCAGACGATTTTTTTTGTTAACAAAAATTTTTCATTCACGAGAGCATTTTATTCCTTATTTATATTTAACAACTGGCAACGGATTAAAAATGAAATTCAAGACATTTTATTAACGAACAAGTTTTTTTTCTTTCTTTGATAAAATGTGTTTTGAAGTTCTTTGTACTTTTATTTTATTTATTTATTTTTTTTCTTTTGAAAACGATTGTGGAATTTTTCTACGGAAGAACTATAACAGTTACATTCTTTAAAAGGTACGACAAAACTTTATTGACTCGTTTATTTACTTTTTACGTGTCTATTTTATCTGATGAGAGGGGTATAGTTTGCTTTCAGAAATCAGCTTTAAGTGCTATAAAGATATGTTTGACATAATTTTTAGTTTCAGATAATCAAGAGAATATTGATCAGATGCTACAATGCCGATGTCGATGTACGGGAAAGTAGGCTCGTTTAGTTCTTGACAGAACTTCTTGTTAAAGGTTGTAAAATGGTTATTAACGTTGTAACAACCGCTTAAAAACGTTTATAAAACGTTTAAAGGTTATTTGTGCTACCTGGGTAGTGTAGATGAATATGTCAAAAGGATATAGCAAATGCAAGTTTTGAATTGAAAACTTCGGAAAGTTATCACTCACAACCCATCTACCCTTTTTAAGTGGAACTGTTCGCGAGTGCCAGGCGTGGTTTTCATGAACAGACACTACTGTGGACATCTATTAGTAAATGGTGGCAGTAAATAACGGAAAAACCAAATGAATTTTGACACCTTGCATTCAAACTGCATTTTCGCAATGGCGAATTGCGATAGGTACGTGTGTTTCTCTCTCTCTGTATGTAGGACATATGCTCCGCCATCTACTCCATTTTTTGTGCCGAGGACCAGAGGCATACCTGAGGACTAGGGTGTCGCACAAGCAAGAGCAAGTGGACTGGCTGAGCAACTCTGGGTCTGCCATCTCGTCCCGCATGGCGAAGGCTTGGGAGCCACGTTAACAGATCAGGGATGGTTGGTGAGGCCCTTTAGCAGACTGAGGGGCTACACAACGTCTGAGGTTCAAAAAGAAAACATATAGCAATTTTTCATCGCTCAAAAAAGAAATTTGCTACTTTGAATTTAAATTGTTTTTAGCAATCATGAGTTGCGGTAGGACCCTACTTGAGCTTCTTGTTTCTGCAAACTGCTCCTGTCTCCCGGAACAGATTTTATTTATACCCGACTCTCTCGACTTTACGCTGCTTTCTTTAGACAAAAGCAGCATTCTACATGTAACTAACTTCCGCGGGCATGTCTCTCTTCCTGGGCTGTGGTATCCATGTCTTCCGGTTGACAGGCCTCGAGCATATACCTCCAGCATTCTATATATACTTACATATACCTACCAGCATACAAAGCAGCATTCTACATATAGCTAACCTCCGCAGGCATGTCTCTCATCCTGGGCTGTGGCACCCATGTCCTCTGGTTGATGGGCCTCGAGCATATCCCTCCAGCATTCTACATATACCTACCAGTATACAAAGCAGGATTCTGCATATAACTAACCTCCGCGGGCATGTCCCTCCTCCTGGGCTGTGGCATCCATGTCTTGATGTTGACGGTCCTCGAGCATTATCCTTCCTTCTGGTCGGTGGCGAGTGCACGTGCGCGCGTGTGTGTGTTTGTGTGCGTGAGGCTTGGACCCCAGAACTATGGACAAAAAGAAGCGGAGACCCAGGACAGAGGCATTTTTACCTGTAGGAGTTTATTTTTTATTTGCTTTTATATTTTAAGCACAAATATATTTTCTTTCATTGATACTCTATTTTTAGAAATAAAGAGGTAATCAATGAAAAAGATGATTCGTAATTGGAGATAATTAAAGACGATAAGATTTAAAAATGTCGCTATTTCCTGAAAAAGACACTAAGCCAACCATGGCAAACAAGATTCTTTCTAAAAAGATTACAAAAGTGAATTCAACTGCTTTCGCTAGTACAGTAAAAAAAAGTTTCCTTTAGTGAACATAAGAATCATTACCGTTTCAGACAACCTCTTCTAAAAAATCCCTAAAGCCAACATTTCAAAGATTATCTCTTCTCCTGGTGTTTATTGAGGAAGTTAAAAGGATTTAAAGACTGTTTCGTAGAGCTATTTGACAGTGAAGTGATTATTATTCTTTCGAAGAAAGTATTTCAGTTAAAAAGCCGTCTTGTTATGGTCGCTATGGAAGGGGATGGAGGACCACGAAGCTTTTTCAGACCTTAACAAGCCTCATACTCTTCCGTATACAATCAACGATTTTGTAAAGATAGTTATTGCTAAGCTGGGCGAAAGAGAGAAAGAAAAAATCTAATTCCAAATATCATGATCTATGGTACGCTGGAAATAATACCAAGTTAAATCTTTCAGTGTGTTAGGATTCATATCGCCAGCTATTAAGAGTTTTTACAAGTAAACTTTAAGCATTTATCACGGTTTTGTTTTATTAGTAAGAGCGTGTGTGTGTGAAAAATAAAATAGAAAGGAACGAAACTTTTTTGCAAAAAAATATAACCAAGTATTATTTCGAATTAAGTTAGGTAAAACAAGAAGTTCTCTCAAGAACTAAACGAGCCTACTTTCCCGTGCATCGACATCGGCATTCTAGCATCTGATCATTATTCTCTTGATTATCTGAGACTAAAATTTATGTCAAACATACCTTTTTAGCACTTAAAGCTGATTTCTAAAAGCAAAATATACCCCTCTCACCAGATGAAATAGACACGTAAAAAGTAATTAACGAGTAAATAAAGTTTTGTCGCACCTTTTAAAGAATGTAACTGGTATAGTTCTTCCGTAGAAAAATTCCTCAATTGTTTTAAAAAAAAATTAAAAGAACAAAGTACATCAAAAAACATTTTATGAAAGAAAGAAAAAAAAACTCGTCCGTTGATAAAATGTCTCGAATTTCACGTTTAATCCGTTGCCAGTTGTTAAATATAAATAAAGAATAACATGCCCTCGTGAATGAAACATTTTTGTTACAAGAAAAAATCGTCTGCCAATAATAATAATAATAATAATAATAAATAAAATAAAACAAATGGATAAATAAACAAAAAATCGTCTGCACAGTCAGTCATTTTTTTTCTGAGTCTGCATTTCCACCATGTTTGTGGAGTCGGAGTCGGAATCAGAGTCCTCACAGAAGATTATTCAGAAAAGTACTTTACAAACATTATTTATCAAAACCCATTTCTTACAAAGTTAGTTTGAATTAAATCCGACTTTAAGTTCAGGATCAACATTCAACTTGAATTTTCCGTAGGCGCTAATGTTAAATTTTTTTCTGAACGGTTCAATATTGAACAAAAAATGGTTCAAATCAAAAAACGAAATATGGGAATGAGCTCTACTCGCCGAGATCTTTCCAACAAAAAAAAGTTTATTCCATTCGGATGGTTCACTCAGAAGTAATTAAGTGGGGAAAGGTTGCTTGAACGGTTCAATGTTAAACGAAAAAATGTTCAAATTGAAAATTTAAATACGGTAATGAAGTATACTTGCTGAGATCCTTCGAACAAAAAAAAAGTTTATTTAAATCGGACTATTCACTCAAAAGTTATTAGGGGTGACAGCTTGCTTGAGTGGTTCAATGTTGAACCAAAAATTGTTTAAATCGGAAATGTAAATACGGGAATGAAGTATCCTTGATAAGATCTTTCGAACAAAAAAAAGTTTGTTCAAATCGGACTGTTCATTCAAAAGTTAGCATCGCGGGATAGGTTGTTTGAACGGTTCAAAGTTGAACCAAAAATTGTTCAAATCGAAAAATCAAATATGGGAATGAGCTGTACTCGCCGAGATCTTTCCAACAAAAAAAAAGGTTTGTCCAAATCGGAATGTTCATTAAAAAGTTATATTGGGGGGGGGGGGGCAGACTGACCGACCGACCGACAGACCGACCGACACACAAATTCCCCATCTCAACACCGTACTTTCAAATTTTTAATTTTTCGATATTCATTTTACCTTTTTATTTCTTTAACTTGGCGATATTTTTTGGACTTGGCGATACTTTTTAGATGCATTAAGCTACTTTTAATACTTTTTTCGTCTTTCTTTTATTTTTAACGGGAACGTAGGCTAATAAGCAAGTAAGAGCAACTTCAATTGCTTTAATTGTAATTAATTGCATGCAGTTAAGTACACTTATTTGACAGTGACGCCGCGCCGGCCTGAAATATATCTTCTTCTACCGTAGTTATAGGATAGTTATAGTCATTATTTTAGTATTGCGATATTTTGCTCTGCACAGTGTTTTTGTGATTTGGAATCACTTTTTAAGGAAGTACTATGGCAGATATTTCCTCTGCAAATCTAATCCTATAAAAGAAGGTCGGTTGTACTGAAAGGATATATTTTTTGATGAAAATAATTGAAGGGGCACGTGGATAAAGGTGATATGTGACATTTAAATTTTGCCGATTTACACAAATTCAAATTAGTGTGTGTTCAATTGTGTTCAAACACAATTGAATTGGCAAGTGAATAAAGGTTATATGTGTCAATTTTTTAAATTTTTAAAAAAGGCTTTAAAAAAAAAACTTTTCACCTTCATCCATAGTAAAATGTATGCTTTTCAAAAATTGTCACATATCACCTGTATCCACTAGCCCGTTCAATTCTACGAATGATGACCAAGTCTGATAGCAGCTTGAAAACGAGCAAAATGTTGGCAAGCTCTTTCTTCGCTATTAAAAAAAAAAAAGTGGAAAGTATATTATTTACAAAGTGTTTTGATATTTTCGCGTTCTTTTACATTTTATATTTATACTTATGCTTCAATATCCACAAAATAAGTTGCTTTCAACCTTGCTGCTTTCGCTTTCCTATTCCACATGACGCCATGGTGCAAAGAACAAATCATGTTTCTCTTAAAAATGGGTTTTTAACTACAGGATAAAAAGATAACCATTAGTTTAGTATGAAGTAGCGTTAATTAACACTAGATTGCCCAAGCAAGTAATTTTGACTGCTTGGGTAATATAGATATGATAGAGCATATATACCAGAAATGAAAGAGGAGGGGGAAGTAACTACAATTGAAGGGGCAAGTGGATAAAGGTGATATATGACAATTGTTTAAATTTCTGGAAAAAGCTTTCCAAAAGCTTATCACCTGCATCCATGGTAAAAATTAAGTTTTTCAAAAATTGTCACATATCAACTTTATCTACTTGACCCTTCAATTATTAATACACCTATTCATATGTTGTATGAAAAGTCATAATAATCTAAAAAGTTGTGTCATTATATACGTAATGCTGAACCCTAGTTGAATTTAAAAAGCAACCAACACAACTGTTTAGGCAATCTAGGGTTAAATTAGCCGAAGCTGCAGAACTAATGGTGGCAGCAAAAAGGCGATAACATGGCACTGCTATCATTAGCGTGGAATCTACCCAAAATGTCGCGTTTTAAGAAACGCTGAGCTTGATCTAAATGGTATAGGCCGTCCTGACATCACCTGCGCATGCAACTCCTTCCCATCAGTAGAATTTAACCTATTAATGCCCGACATTTTTTCCCAAAGATATTTTGTATACTGGTTACACGGCTACAGAACACCCTTTACAATGGTTACGTGCTGCAATCTTAATTATGAATTGAAACAATACCAAAGTAATAATTGAACACTATTATTTGGTTGAAAGGTTCATTTTTGGTAAATTCAGACACTTTTTGGACCGTCCCTAAAAAGGGAAGCTAGGCATTAATGGGTTAATACCACTGTTTGCCTTAAACCTGTTTTTAAATATCTCTAATAGTGCTATTTTAGTCAGTTGACCTCTAACGCAGACAATGTTTCCTGTTTTTCGAGTAACACGAAAAAGTTATTTGCCGCGGATTTGAGTTGGAATACTTTAGCAAAACGACTACAAAAGTAACCCAACTAAATTTGTACCAATTACCCTTTCTTATTACCCGAAAAAAGGAAACAATTCTGTGTCGAGGACAACTTTCCAGAGGAGCACTATAATTATTTTAAGAAGTTCCTTTTTTTGTTTTTTTTCTATCTTCTGTAATGTTTGGCAGGAGATTTCTTTCAGCAGGGTGCGATAAAGACATAAATGCCCAAAAAGAGTCTGCAAAACGAATCGTTATTAGAGTAATCGTAAAATCTAAATCAACACCGAGAAAGATTTGATTTTGAATGCTAAAGTTAAAAAATACAAGAACGTGGTTCCAGTGGATTATTTTTCACAGAGAAGGAATAAAGGTGGCGGGAGTGAAGTCTTCAATTCTTGAAACACAGATCTCAAATCACGTGACATTATTTTAAAGTAAAGTATTAGAAGATTTATGGTTTCTTTCGCATGTTTTACGTTTAACGTGTCTCTCATTCGTCGATCTTGTACCATGTGATTTGGGATCTTTGTCTCAACGTTTTTTAAGCCAATGGTTTACCTTCCCCTTCATTTACGAATATCTTCTCTAAGTTATTATTCCTCACAATACGTACAGATCTTTGCTCGCTGAAATGTACGATTAACTTTTCTTTGAAAAAAAAAAAAAAGGAATTTTTTCTCCCTAAGAAATAGTCTCTGCTGACTTACGCAATAATATACCACGTACGTTGTATTGTCACGCTGTTTCTCTTATCGAGTTATATACTTATTTCCAAAATAACTTTTCTTA
This sequence comes from Uloborus plumipes, assembly GCA_038373865.1. NCBI lineage: Eukaryota > Metazoa > Arthropoda > Arachnida > Araneae > Uloboridae > Uloborus > Uloborus plumipes. The sequence continues at coordinate 32,024 of JAXGGA010001281.1, forward strand.
TTAGGTTTGATTCAAATTACAATAATTTATCATCTAAAATCAGAGTTGTGTATTAAACTTTCTTTTGTTTGATTAAAATATGATTAAAATCAATTAGTAGTTCAAGTATCATGTTGCTCGTTATATTGAAAAGTTCTCTCTTGATAAGCGAGTGAAGTACTTTGTTACTGCCCCGTAAAATTTACAAGAGATGCGTACTTTATCCGGGCTCCCATTTTAACAATGAACACATACTTTTAAAGTGAAGACTGTTCTCAGAGGCAAGCAGAATCTTCGAAGTGTAAATAGCAGTAGCTTTTCTGCTAGAAAATTTCGCTTATATTCAAGCAATTTATCCATCAGTTACTTTGAAAGTGCATAATAATGCATGGCCGGATTTTCGATAGCCGAAGTCAGGTGAGTTAATCTTTTCAATTCCTACATTAAATTATGTTCGTGAAAAGTCGCCACGGTTCAATAATGAAAGCTATTAACGTTATTTACATTCAAAACTGAAAGAGCGAAAATTAAATAGAATGCTTTTAGTTGAGTTGAATTTATTTCGGGAGAGGGTTTCCTTAAAATAGAATCTTTGTTTGAAGCTTAAGAGCGTTCTTATTTCTTGGTTTAAGTTTTTGTACTTCGGATCTTTATTTTAAACAGCAGTATAACGATTTAATGAAGTGACAGCTTAGGAAGAAAAGACTTGGTGTTGAATAAATAATACTCGTCTTTTTGAATTTGCTTTAGAATGCAGATGGTTAATTCTACAGAATTGATGTTTGAGAAATAAAAGCATTGCCAAATCTGCACCTCAGAATCAGACTAAAGTAAGTTCTGTTTGGCTATTTTTCAATAGAGGGCGAAAATGTTTGTCTTATCCATGCGAAGGGTGGAACTCGTGCTCTTTTAATTCTGCTAAATAATTGGGAAGGCATTTCTTTTGCAGAATAATGTTCTCATGGGCCGATGCGGAATAAAATGCTACGTAAAATGCAGTAATAAAGTGGAAGTCCCCATTTTTAGACTTAACGTCAGTCTAACTCTGAATTACTGAAATAAGGAAGTCGCGAATGAAGCCGATGATTTGCGATGCATAAAATGAAATGGGACAATGTTATTTCGTAGAACATGAGATATTTGATCTTGAGTTCACTTTTTCAAAAGAAAACGCTTATAAAAGGAGAAACTTTTTTGGAAATATACTGATGATCGTTTTAGGAAGCATATGAAGAAGTATAAGTATGACGCAGCGTACATCAGTTAAGATGTTTAAAGGAATATGTCAAGTTCTTGATCGAGATGTATCTTGTCAGTGCAGTTTGACATACATAGGACAGAACCGACGATCCCTTAAATTCCCTGTAAAAGAGCATGAAAATTTTGTCAAAAAGCAGGAGTTTCAACGCTTCTATTGTACAAAATTGTTAGTCTTGCAATCATAATTTCGATTTTTCTTATGCCAAATTATCCATGGCTGTTCTTCCATTTAAGATTTAGATTTTCTAGGAATCCTTTTTCATTTGGAAAAATTCTGATTTTTTTTGTTAATAATTTGGCAAGCACACCCCCTTTTCTTTGCATTATTAAATTTCCCCAGTGAAAAACTAAAAAACTTTTCAATTAGGAAGGAAAAAAAAGGAACTAGGCAGTACGTTTTTCTTTTGCAGGAAACAAACATTGTGATTAAATTAATGCTTAATATGATTCAAAGATTGTTTTTGCATTCACTAGCTTTTTTTTTTTGACTAAAACTTTAATGATGAATTATTAAGGACCTTATTATTGTTTTTCCATTTGTCAATATGACACATCATTAAAAATAATAATTTTGCCTTATTTTCAGCTTGAATTTTACTAATCATCCATATTCTTTTTGCCATCAGGTATAAATATGCACTTTGTACTTATACCCCGTTGTGTGGGGCAAAACTTCGCAAAAGATTTTAAGAAAAACTGCGATGTTTCAGTTAATTATTCTTCAACTGATATTGGTCTTAAATAGAAGTTAGTCGGTGTCCTAATGTATAAAATTCCTGTACAATTGTTGAAAATTTGGTAAACAATTCTCTAATAATTGAAAAAAAAGGCTCACTTTTACTCCTACCTAGCCTATGTTGTATATGCAAATAAAGTTAAGTCGCAGAAGATTGAAATTTTGTATGTATATTCTGTGTGGGGTCAGTTGTGCACTCACCATTTTGGCTGCATTCCGATGTTGCAAAAGGGTCATAACACGTTTTTTGTGCAAATAGATGTTTATTTTAAATGCAGGTTAGAGTAATTTTATGAATTAGCAATTATATTGTGCGGTAAGGACAAGTTTTCGGTAACCGATTTATTTGAAATTCTGTAATATCTATTAATACAGAGTTAAGTTCAAAAATAGTAACATTCTAGTACTATCGTTACAATTTAAAAGGCCCTTAAGCCAACTTTTGCTGCAATACATTTTTATAGATTTTTCATTGTTTGTTCCACAATATAGTTATCAAAGAAATTAAAAATTTTTTTCCTGCAGAGTATCAGCTTAAACATTAAAAGATATATATATACAGGGTGTCCACTCCAATCGTGGACCAATAGCTAATTTCTAAACCGTTAGAGATAAGCATATAGTTTATTTAGGAAAAAATCTCCAAATTATGAAAGGAATTTTGGGTCTATTCAATGTTTTTCAAAAAATCAAATTTTGAAAGAGTTACGAAATTTAAATTTTTATACAGCCCCCCAGTCCTATCAATCATATTTAGTAAAACATTCTTGACACTGCAACGTTTAAAACTAAAAAAAAATCACTCTTCTACGACAAAAATTGACCGAGTTATGACGTTTTGAAAAATCAAGATTTTGAAGGATTTCGCATACGGTCCCTTAAGCCATCTCTCGATGACGTCATGAAACAATGCAAAATCTTGATTTTTCAAAACGTCATAACTCGGTCAATTTTTGTGGTAGAAGAGTGATTTTTTTTTAGTTTTAAACGTTACAGTGCCAAGAATGTTTCACTAAATATGATTGATAGGGCTGGGGGACTGTATAAAAATTTAAATTTCGTAACTTTTTCAAAATTTGATTTTTTGAAAAACATTGAATAGACCCAAAATTCCTTTCGTAATTTTGAGATTTTTTCCTAAATAAACTATATGCTTATCTCTAACGGTTTAGAAATTAGCTATTGGTCCACGATTAGAGTGGACACCCTGTATATATATATATATATATGGCATCTATGAAGGTTAACAATTCCTGTCTTCTAGTTTTTCTCAACAATTTTTCCATTAAACATAGGATTTTCTTTCTAATGACGGCAAAGTAAGCTTTATGCTACACAGATATGTTCACAGCAAGTTTGTAATCAAATGAATGGCTTTATTTTTTACCGATTTTCAGTTCCACTGTGAATTTTACTGAAGCCTCGTATGAGATAAAGTGCCTATCTAACAAGGAAGCCCCAGAGAAAATATTACTTGGGATCACTAATTAGGAATTTTCGAAGAATACGATATTATTTTAGAGATGTACTCTTAACTTTCACAGCAACAAAACTGTCATGGAAATTAGACTCACACAGTCTACTTATCGATTAAACAACAACGTTTGTAGAGACTTATCTGAGAATGCCTCTTATCTAGAGCGGCAGCGTAGTAATCCCATAAGTACTGCATGTGCATAGCCATTAAGATAATACGTATCTCTAACTAAAAGCATTAAAGGTTAATATTCATTATCCTTACTTATAAGCGTAAGTTTCATTGAAAAGTCTGTTTTATATAATTCTAGAAGAATAAAATGTACAAATTATATATTTATTTGCTATAGTAATATAGTTTGCTGAAGGGGCTGCTATAGGGGCACAACTCTAAATAATAATGCTATGAGATAAGTGGACTAAGTTTTGATAAGGAAAATGCATAAGAAATGCTTTAGTTTGCAAAAACGAACTGGCCTAATATTGAATTGCGAGTTGTTCTCGTATTGCTGCTGAAAAGAATACATGGGTCATTTTCACCATATGCTTACCGTAAATCAGGGTTACTTGGACCCTAGGGGGTTACTTGAGCTCACTACAATAAAATGATAAAATCTAGGTTTGGTACCTACTAGTTGAAGACTTGCACGTAGTTCCTCGTTTCTCCACTAGGTAGAAGCCCTTTTCAGTCTCTAACGCTAGTACCAAACCCAGATTTTATCATTTTACTGTGGGCTCAAGTAGCCCTCTTCTGGGTCCAAGTAACCCTGATTTACGGTACATTTCAAACTTTTTAAGTAATTTTTTTAACTTGCTATTTTCTTTTAGAAATACTAACAGTTGTTTAGTCACATATTGTAGGTGTGTAAAAAAGTAACTGGTTGTACACTTTGATGAATAATTAAGTATTCAAATGCTGTTGTAAAACTGTAAGTTGCAAGGAAAATTGTCGTCCATTATCATACAAAATCAATATGAAATCTCACTTTTAAACTATATCATAGAGCCTAGAACCAACTTCATTTGAAATTATTTGCGCCTTAAAGCTTAAAACGATGTTTATGATGATTGAAATATTGATCAAAAACTCTATGGTAACGAATTTGACATTTGGTAACGGATTTGACCAGTAACGGACTTGACATTTCAACCAAAATGTCAAACTATGGCTAGGTTGTCGAATTTAAAAATTGAACTACAATATGTATTTTCTTAGAGTTGTATAATGAACAATATTTAAGGGTAAAAGTTTAGAAAAAGTAAAAATTAATACTAAAATCTTTGGTAACGGACTTGACAAAGAATAAAAATACGCACCTGGAAGAAATTTAGTGCGAAGCGCCACAGCAATACTTCTCGACTCAGGGAAACAAAATGGTACAAAATAGTTACGTCACTAATTTGTTAAGTTAACTGAATACGTGTTACCATCTTTTGACTTCAATAAATACCTTTTTTAGCTAAAATAATCGTAGGGTAACGGACTTAACAAGAACTTCCGGACAAAATATATTCATACATTTCTTATTGAAATAAAATTACTATTGTCAATATTTATCCTGAATACCATATACTAATAGTCAATATATAAAAATAATATGTCGCATTTACTTTTTTTGACCATTAAGTATAGGAAAAAAATAGTTGAACTTGCGAAAATTGGAAATGGACAAGCGTTTTTGCCTTGATTCTCATTTTTAAAGACTTATATAAAAATAAATAAATAAATTTCAATAATTTGTTGAGTGATAGAATTTTTTTGGCGGTATTTCTTGCCGAAAATAATTATTCGCATTGAATTTAAGATATAAGTTATGCTTCAAAATCGTCTTTTTAACCTCCGGACAGCAAATGTAAGCAAATTTTGAAAATGACCCATATATATTTTCATGTTTACACCTGTTCTTAGTCCAATACGAGTATTTTTTGAGATTCGCTGCAGCTCATGAGCGATTTGTTTAGATATTTCATTCGCCGTACTACTTTTACCTACTTATTAGACTAGAAATAAAAATATTTCCATGAGTAACACATAATTATCATTTGATAAAATGTGTTCTTGCGAGGAAATCATAACTATTGTGTAGGAATGAAAAAAAAAAAGAAAGAAGAAAAAATGAATTTTGACATCTTGAATTCAAATTATGATGTGCTTATTATTATTTTGCTCCACCTGCTCTGCCGGGGATCCGAGGTGGACCTGCACTGCCTGAAGGAGAGGGCACCAGCACTTGCTGAGCAGCTCTGGGTCAGCCATCTTGCCCTGCATGGCGAAGGCGTGGGGGCCCTATTAGCAGAGCTGGGCCGGTGCTAAATATTGTTGGCAGACTGCCTATTTGACAGAGGGACTACACACGATTTCTGAGGTTCAATAAGAAAACATACAGCAATTTGGTATTGCTGAAAAAAAAACCCCAAGCAAATATCAATTTTAAGGGAAAATAGCATAAAGCGTGTTTTTGGATGAATAAACGTTTTGCCCTTACGCTCCCGCCATCAAAGTATGATGCATTAAATTTTGCCAGAATTTTAGGAAAACTAGACAGATTTAGTTAGGTTCGGTGAGTAACGGAAAAAAGTTTCCACACGCTTCTGATGGATGTATTTGGAAACTTTTTATATAAATTTAATTGGATCTTGGGAAAAGAGATTTCAATGCATCATTGAAATTGATTTACATGTAGCATTATGGAAGTATTCAACTGTGAAAATTGATTTCCTCTTAACTATTTTAGAACACGTGCTGTAAATCGAAATCTTCTCTAACTATAATGTTTGCAAATCATCTAATAATAACCCATTATCATATTGCCAAATCATTTTTTCCTTTTTTCCCAATATTTTCAGAGAAAAACCTTCTTTTTTCACAACTACAAAAATTCCGTAAATTTTTCTTCTTTATGAGTGATCAATTTCTCGCCAAGTCTTTGAATTTGGTGCTCATCTTAAAATTTCGGCAGACTTTAATCTCAACAACGGGGGACATGGATAACTAATTTTTGCTTCCAAAAAATTTCTCAATTTTCTCATTCAATTGCTTCCTATTTAATGTTTTCCATTACAGGACAATTCGTATGGTTCTCTTATTAAAGAAAAAACTTGCAGTATCATTCGTAATGTTTATTGAAAGTCAAATTCATTGGAACAATGTGCTATTCAATTTTAAGAACACATTATATTAGTTTCAAACTTTTACCCAATGGATTAGTTCTCCAAACAAAGATTTTTATTAAGAGTTTCCTTTAATAGAATCCTCTCAAACAGATCGAAATTGTAAGTCATCCCATGAGTACGAGACACAACCATTAGAAAGGGCTAAACGAATTGCTAATGCAAGGCTTTAGAAATTCGAAGTCAAGAAACTGTAACTACTTAAAAGTTTCTTAAAAGTTTTATCGATTTCTTCAAGAATTGTATTGTATTGAGAGATTTTTCTATTGACAGTTTTTTCTATTAGTGTTGAAGTTCATTTTCCCCGTTTTGTGATATTGTATTTTTTAGTTTGTTGAAATGTTACTTTTGGGGTAACAAATGTATTCCAGGTTGAAAATCATTTAGTTTCTGTTCTGTTGCCTCAGATTTCTGCTTCTGAAAAATCTTCAGTGTTTCATAGTAGCAATAAAAAAACTTTAAACTAATAAATTTAAAGTTAAGTTTTGATTTGAAAATGTGTAGTTTTTCATTATACATTTTTGGTAAAAATATTTAACAGAAATCAAAAAACGCGCTACTAAAAAGCTAAACTGTTCATTGCTTGAACTCAACTTAAATTATATTTGACATTGCGTATGGATTTAAATAAATTGTATTCAGCAATTTCTTAAAGGATTTTAAAGGAAGTAGAAGCTGCTTATTTCATTTTCTGGAAGGAAAAAAGGAATGAACATGATATACTGTCCGTCCGTGAAGACTGCCCCCAGGGGAGCCCATCCCCCCCCAAGCTCAATGGCGCAAATTTCCCCCAAAAATTTTTCACAACCCTATTGTGCTTCTTATTTTTATCCCTCTTTTTATATTATTTATTTTTTAATATTATTTATTTATTTTTTAAAGTATTTATTTATTTTTTTAAATTATAACTATTATTTTTTCATATATTATTAATTTTTAAAGTACGAATTATGCGAAGAATAGAATCGATTTTTTTCCCTTTTCCAGACATTCCAAGCACACACACACACACACACACACACACAAATAAATAAATAAATAATAAAGAAATAATTGAAATTAAAAAAATAAATATTTGAATAATTTAAAATTAAAAAAAATCACTAAATAATTTAATTAAAAAATGATTAATAAATAATTTAAATGAATAAATAAATTAGTTTAAAAAAATACCCCCCCCCCAAAATTTTGATGGCGCAACTTGCGCCATATTCCCCCCCTGTGGGCACCCCTGGCCGCGCCTAGCCCTTGCGAACCATTCCACTTAAAAAAGGGATGATGGGTTGTGAGTGCGAACTTTCCGAAGTTTTCAATGTAAAGCTTGCACACTTGCTATCCTTTTGACATATTCAACTAAACTATGTGTTTCAAATTTGCATTGTTCTACTTTGTTTGATACGGCTCAAAATGCTTCTTATTATTCCTCCTCTTATTGTTATCTTACCCATCACCCCTGTTTTAGTAAGACCTGAGAAGACTTGACGTATGCGTAAACACGCTGAAGGTTTTACCTAAGAAAATCTAACAGTATTGAACACATAAATAAATACAGTGAACTCTCTCTTATACGCCCCCTTATTTATGCACCTTTTTCACTTATACGACGATTTTAAATGGTCCCAGCACATTCCATAGCAAAATAATGATAGTATCGTTCGTTTATGTGTCGCTCTAAAGATAAATATTTCACTTATGCGCCGAATTTTCCCTAAAATGTATGAGAATTTATTTATTTTCTTTTAAAAAATAAGCATTTTTCTTTACTTTCCTCTTCAATCTTTCGCCTTTATTGCTCGCGGAAGGCATTTTTTCCGCATGAACTAGAGCTCGGATGGGACAATTATCTATTATGCATCGTTTTAAAGGGAACAGTTTGTAATTAGGTATGCTACAACTTTTGTTTACTCTTAATCATTATAGTTACGTTACAGTAATTGCCAAACTGTAGTAATATGTCCTTTTTCTATAGAAACATTCTTATTCACTCTCTCATTAGAACCTATGATGAGTTTTAGTCCTTTAAATAGGTTTGCTCACTTATACGTCTCTCTCACTTATGCGCCTTTTTCTGTTGGTCCCTAGGGCAGGCGCTTAAGTGAGAGTTAACTGTATTAGCTGACCCGTGCGAAGCATTTGCGCTTGACAGAAGGAAAGCAAGAACACGTTTTTTAAAGTATTTTTTTAGAAAAAAAAGTTGTGAGTTGCTTGACTATTTTTCTCTGATAAAGGTGAAAAAAATCTTTAAAATGGTGCCGAACTTTTTAAACTTGATGAAGTACTGCTAAAATTATGCTGTCCCCCCCCTCCGAGAAAAAAACCATCTTTGAGAAATAATATGATGGTGGAAAGATCAGAATTCTGCTCGAGAAAAAACCTTATTAAAATATTTGGGCCAGATTCGAATTCATACCTTTCCCATTTCAGCGCGATGCTACACTAAAAGCATTAAAGGTTAACATTCATTATTATCCATGATTCTAAGCGTAAGTTTCACTGAAGTGTCTGTTTTATATGGGCGATTCTCTGCAAACTCGTCATTTTTCACACGAAATCTGTCCGGGCACGGTTTTTTGAAATATTCGTATAATTATAATACTATTGCTCAGAAAATAAATCTATTACTTTGGTTTGAAAGAGGGCCAATTGAAGTTTGTGTTTTTCTGATAAATCATGATAGGGGTAAGTCCCCCGCCTGGTATTACTAGGCAGGGGACTGTGTCAGGTGACTGTGTTTTTGCTCTTTGTTGCGTAATATCTGCAAAACTAATGGAACATAATTAGTTACGAGACTACCTATAAATTTAGGCACAAATCGTGGACATAATAACTAATATGTTTTATAATTAAATTAATTGACATTAATAAAATCACTTCCCAGAGGACTGTTTTCGCAACGATCACGATGCATACTTTCAGCACAAATGTGGCTCTCAAACCAAGCAAAGTAGCTTTTCAACACCGTTCTCGGCGATTTCGGCAAATTCACACTGATTACTTTAAACTTCATGCCAAAAAGAATTTGCAAAAGTTATAGATTTTTCGTGTTACAGCTTTGAATTTGTTGCAGGGGACTGTTTGAAAAAACTCCGGACAGAATTTACATGACAATTTTAAGTTTTAGAAATACGTAATTATACCTTATTTCATAAGAAAAATATAGCTTCATTATTCTATTTTTAGATATTAATTGCCAAATTTATGTAGTGTTAATAGGTTTTTTGAAATACTATTTTTAACAGTCAGACTATGGGATTGGGACAGCCAGGGGACTGTGTTTTTGGCGCTTAGATAATTTCTAGAAAAAAAAATTAAATTGTTATCACTCCAATTACAATTGGGCCACAAAGTATTAATGCTTTACTTGTATTAAGAGCGATAATTACTTTATTACACTTTATTATTTTTAAATACTCCGTCCGGACAGCCAATTACCACTTTACAGAGAATCGCCCATATAATTCTAGAAGAATAAAATGTACAAATACAAATAATTCAGGCTATATATTTATTTGCAATAGTAATATACTTTGCTCGAGGGGTGCATTGGGGGCACAACTCAAATAATAATTCTCTGAGATAAGTGGATTAAGTTTTGATAAGGAAAATGCATAAGAAATGCATTAATTTGCTGAAACGAACTGGCATAACATTGAATTGTGAGTTGTTCTAGTATTGCTGCTGGGCCGTGGTGGCCCGATCGGTAAAGGTCCGGTTTCCTAGAATCGTCGCCGACGCCGGGCGGCGCGACGCATGCAGGAATCAGAACCAGTTTGATTGGAGCGTGGCATGAAGCGACGTCACTCTGCGGCTCAGGCGCATGCGCAGAAGGCGGCGGCGTCTGTCGCCTCGACAGAGATCGACGATTTCACTCCTAGGAAACCTGGCCTAAAGGCGTCGGATTCGTGACCAGCACCCACTTCAGCACGATGCTATACTAACCGAGCCGTTGCGTCCTTATTTCCGGTTGCTATTTCATAAAGTAATGTATCAACGAAACAGAAAAAACGGTGTTTTGACGAAAAAAACAATTTTTAGAACATAGGTCTATTTTTCGTCAGTAGCCAACACGACAAGCTTTATAGTGAGGGGGTAAATCACGGGATTTGATGCAAAAATAAGGAAGATCTGCGTGGCAACAAAAAATAGGCTAGAAAAGTAATATAAAGGACACATTTACAATAAATATGTAAGTAAACTAATGCCTTCATACAAGTAAATGTGCATGTAATTGCAAATTATATTTATAAGAGATTTTCTAAGAAACAAATATCTAATCTATATACACAAATGACAACTTTTTGTATGTATGTCCGGGTAATCTTCCAAACTAATGAATCAATTTTAACCATTTTTTCACCGTAGATAGCTACAGTAACAGGGAGCAGGATAAGCTATAATTTATTTCTAAAAAGCTTAGTTTAAAAAAGTTATTACGGAAAATAGTAAATTTCGTATAGTTTCCCCATTAAATGATTAAATTTTCAGTCCATTATTGCAAAAATTTGTTGCCTGGCAACAATATTAATAGTGATCATAATAAAAATGTGAACCAAGTCTTCTCTGGGGTAAGTATGAAATTTATTGCTTTCTTAGGATTTTTAGATTCATCTGTGCCAATAATCTCTAACGGGGTAAATAAAAAGAGAATTGATTTCGGCAACAGTTAGAAAATATGAAGTGATTTTTTGGAAAATCCACACGACAATATAAAAGAAATAACGCATTTGAGTTTGATTTCACGTTTTCCTTTACGCCCAGTTGATCTTCCGCATGGTCACAAAAAATACCTTTGAGAAATATGATTCTACTGGGCCTAGTTGAAACTCATATAGTATTTATTTTCTTGGATTTGGCATGTTTCATTTAAACCCGTGCGACGCCGGGCACATCAGCTAGTATAAAATATTTTGTTGTAATATAACTGTGATTTTGAGGAAATAATCCCCTGGATTGATATACATTTTCCACACACTAGGTAGATTTCGAAATGTTAAAATATTTATAACTGGATTTATAAATGGGGTTAATGGTAACTAAAAATTACCAGTCGTTCGACAGCGCTTAAATTAGAATAGATAAATATAACTATTTGCAGTTATTTTGCTAGGCAGTCAAATTAGATACTAGTGTTGTATGCATTCTTAAAAGTTTATCTGTACTTTTTAATTAGATTTTTAAGTAAATTAATTACTTCAAAGGCTTTAAAGTGAAAAGTATTAAACGCTATAAAATTGCAAAGTAATAAGTTTATCTGGAGCAACTTCGTGCTACTGCATTAATCTTCCAGAAATACTATCTTCTCAGTTTCAATTAAATTAGTATCCAATTTATCAATGCTGTGCAGGAGTCTTAATTGCTTTTCAAAAAGTGTTGTAGTAATTAAATTTTGATTGCTTGATAAACTCAATCATGATAGCGTGCTGAATCTCTGATACCATATTTTTCCCATTCATTTTATTCTTAGTCTGATCAATCTTTAAGAAAAGCAAATGAAATTTGTTTAATCGTCTTTCAGATACATATCTGCAATGAATAGTGTGCGCGAAATTTAATTAAAGGAGCTCATCATAAAAATGCGAAAACTCAAGCGTGTTCACTTTTCAAGCGATGGGTTAGAAGTTTCGCATTCGAGTATTAAGTAATATTTGATGGTCTTTACAGTATCTCTGTAATAAAAGATGAGTTACATGGTATCAATTAATACTAGATGTGTGACTTTGATGCTATTTTTTTGCTAAAATATCGATGCTTTTGGTTGGATGTTTTCTCTAACATCAATTTCTTGCGTTCGGTGTTTTTTCGACGTCAATGTTTTGTAATTGAACTAAAAACACTTCTTGAAAATGTGCGTACTGTCCGTCCGTGAAAACCGCGCCTGGAACTCGCAAACAGTTCCACTTAAAAAAGGGTAGACGGGTTGTGGGTGATAAATTTCCGAGGTTTTCAATTTAAAACTTGCATTTTCGCTATCCTTTTGACACATTCAACTAAACTATGTATTTGAAATTAGCATCGTTCCACGTTGTTTGATACGGCTCAAAACGCTTTTTATTATTCTTCCACTTATTGTTGTTTTACCTAACACCCCTATTTTGGTAAAATCAGAGAAGATCTAACGCATGCGTAAATGCGTGGAAGGTTTTACCCAAGAAGATCAGACAGTATGTTTACAGTTATGATGAAATCTTAATTGTTATTGCGACATTTATCTTTCACGTTAGAAAAAGTTTTCTACAGTTAGTCGATAAGTTTTATATTGCAGGAAAGTTAGTATTGTCAACCCCGCTTAATCGGGTAACGGATAAACGAATACCCGCTTATATAAATCAAACATTCCTAGTCTAAGATCCTACCGCAGTTTATCTACACTCATAGCGTACACTCATGACGTATATTTCAAATTAAAGCTGATTTTTTTCTGAACGTGATGCACTATGTCCGCCTATGTAAAAGTGCCCGAAACCTATAGCCAGCCTGCCCTAAACAGGTCACATGAATGTAGTATTTCTACACTCATAGCGTACACTCATGGCTCATATATCAAATTGAAGCTAATTTTTTTCTGAATGTGGTGCACTAAAGCTGCCTATTTAAAAGGGGCCGCAACCTCTAGGCAGCCTGGCCTGAAGTTTAGGGTCCAAAATTTCAAATGGTTATAAAAGACGGAAAAATCGGTCGATTCTTTTGCTTTTTTTACTAAAATTATTCTTAATGTGAGTACTTTTTCGAAAAAAATTGATGAACTTAAATTTCAAAAATTGCCGATAGGGGGCGCTTTAGACTTTGGAGCTTAAAACGACTACTTTTTACCGTTTGTTTTCATATTTTCGTAATTGATTCAAAGAGTTAAAACTCTAACTTAAACTTTGAGCCCAAAATATCAACTAATTTCCGGTTTTTAGCAATACTCGGACCAAACGTCAAAAACTGTGTTTTCCTGCTTTTCAACTAGTCCTTTCATGTAAAAAAATTATTAAAATCACCTGATAATGTTAAAATAAAATCAGATGAACCCTTTCGTAACTAAAAAAAAGAAAAAATAATTTTTTTTTCCAACATTTTTTTTACCCAGAAATTTTGTATTTTACAACTCAGAAAGTGTGCATTTAATTTTATTTTCACATTATTAGTATCGCCAGATGATTTTAATAATCTTTTTTACATGAAAGGACAAGTTAAAAAGCACAAAAACACATTTTTTGACGTTCGGTCCAAATATTGCTAAAAACTGGAAATTAGTTGATATTTTGGGCTCAAAATTTAAGTTAGAGTTTGAACTTTTTGAATCAATTACAAAAATACGAAAAAAACGGTAAAAAGTAGTTGTTTTTAGCTGCAAAGTCTAAAGCGCCCCCTATCGGCAATTTTTGAAATTTAAGTTCATCAATTTTTTTTCGAAAAAGTACTTACATTAAGAATAATGTTAGTAAAAAAAGCAAAAGAATCGACCAATTTTTCCGTCTTTTATAACCATTTGAAATTTTGGACCCTAAACTTCAGGCCAGGCTGCCTAGAGGTTGCGGCCCCTTTTAAATAGGCAGCTTTAGTGCACCACATTCAGAAAAAAATTAGCTTCAATTTGATATATGAGCCATGAGTGTACGCTATGAGTGTAGAAATACTACATTCATGTGACCTGTTTAGGCCAGGCTGCCTATAGGTTTCGGGCACTTTTACATAGGCGGACATAATGCATCACGTTCAGAAAAAAATCAGCTTTAATTTGACATATACGTGATGAGTGTACGCTATGAGTGTAGGTAAACTGCGGTGGGATCTTAGACTATCCGGAACCGAATATTCCATTATGCCATAGACATAATGTTAAAGGTCCCCACTTAAACAAATACCCCGTTTAATCGAATATTATTTCTTGGAACCGACGGTATCCAATTTAGAGGGACCGACAATAATTTTTTTTTCAGTTCACTGTCAACTTTAATATAAAGTGTTACTAAAGTTTTTCCCAAACATGAACAACAGTTTATATTACAATTTTCTTCTAAGACATATATGAATCCATATGTATTATAATTTCCACTCCCCTTAAGTCTAGGATTTAGAATTAAAAAAAATGCTTTAAGTTTACTACAGTAGTATATCCGTTAACCCTTTATGTCCCAAATTAATTTAACAATGAATTTTTATATCCGTGGCTTGGTTCCAAAAGGGCCAATGTCAATTTTTTCACATTCTGTGTTATTTACATCAAAAGTTTCCGATTTAGTAAAATAAATTCTACAAAGGCCAATGTCTATATAATATATAATAATATATATATTATATATTATATAAATTATTATATATTTATATAATACATAATATATAATACTAGCTTTATACCCGGCGTTGCCCGGGTGCGTATTAATACAACATAGCATTCAGAAAAGAAAAAAAAAAGTTGGAAGAATTCTATTCTTATTTGGATATATAAATATAAATGGTTGTACAAAAAGTTCTAGATACAAACTCCCAAAAGAACTTAATTATCACGGAAAGTTCACAGAAAAGTAGCACCAGCTAAAAGCGAAATATGTAGAATAAGGCTTTTAATCCATGTTTTTGCATAATTCCTCTGATAGGAGAATAAGAAAATTTTTTTACTGTATCATACATATTTTGTGCCAAGTGAGAACATGAATTATAATTGTTTTTGACTTATTTCATGCTAAAATGAAATAGGTGAGCCTTGAAATGAAAATTCATTGTTTTAATTTTAATCTTTGTTGGAAAAAGCTAATATTTAAATACCATAATTTTTTTCAATTTGTAACCTAAAGGCTCATGTCGATTAAAAAATAGGCCTAATAATTGGCTAGACTCCTATAAAAGGGTCATTTTTGACAAAAAACTTGAATTTGATTTTTTTTAGGTTTTTTTAAATTTCAAGACCCCGCCTATGAGAATTCTAGGGCATCAAGGAACCTCTGTGTCAAGTTTGATGAAAATCTGACACAAACTGTGGATTTGTATGGAGAACAAGTATACATACACTCATTTTTATCGATATAGATATAATATAATATATAAATAATATATAATATAACATATAAAAATTTCATGTGATAAAATAATGTTTCTTTACACTAACAATAAACAAATACCAAAAAATAATAATGGGAATCTTAATATAAGAAAGTTATAGCATTCTAAAAAATCTCAAATATCTTTCATCGCCTTTTTCTCGAAACTAACATTTTTGACTTAGGCCCTTTTAGAACCAAGCCACAGATATAGTTTTTTTGAGTTGCAAATACATCAAAAAACATTTTATTGAGCATACAAATTTCGAAATTTTTACCATTTGTCGGCTTCTCAGCGTAGTACAAAGAGTGGTACTAAAAAGCTTCAGCATGATTCCAGCTATTAAGGATCCATAATACAAAATGAATATAAGTGGGGCTTCTAAGTCCCGTCGGTGTATAAAGGGTTAAGGGACACCTCAATATAAGGGACATTTTTCCGCTCCCAGGCCAATTAAATAAGGACCTTTATATAGTTTCCTCTAAATACGGGACACTCTGTATAAGGGTCACAGTCCACTGTACACTCACAGAGGAAAATGACAAAAAATTATGTGTAAATAAATGAGAAATATTGAATTTACTGGAATTCAAGTTTTTTTTTGTCCTGAAACTAACTGCTGTAAGTTTGACATTAGCATATACAAATGAACAAATATGCGTTCTAAAATTCTTGTTGCAATTTATATGCATGCCTTTGATCAATTTATTCACGCCAGCTGAACGTCGACTGATTGTGCAAGGCTCCATTACAACCTTTCTATAGAAAGCTTGAAATGTGAACGCTAATTGTATTGCATTGTAAATAACATGACATCAAGCTAATTCATGAAACAAATTATTAAAAAAAATCTATAATAAGTTAGAAAACTTTGCAATTACCACATTTATTTATGCTTTTTAAATTTTTAAGAAGTAAAATTTTTTCTTTGATTTTGAAATACAAGTAATGTAGGTATGAAAATCTCAGTGGCTGCTGTAAACTGTTAACACTTTCAGGTCTGAGCCTTTTCGACCGCGCATCTTCCTCCAGACTGGGGGTTTTTGTCACTTTTCGTGATTTTTTAAAAAATACTTGGAAAAAGTTAATGTTGGTAATTTTAATTTTATTAAATACTTCAAAATGTTTTCTTTCATGATGAAAGACCTATTTAAGTGAAACAACAATTAATATTTAGTAAGAAATTGTCGAAAAATGCATGTTTGGAACTTGAAAAAAAGTTCCACATAATAAAATATCATTTTTGACCATGAAAATATGCAAAAATTTAACTAAGAACTTATCCAAATCATGAACAAATATTTAAAAAAAGATTTAATTTTCAAATACACATTATTTTGCAAAATTTGCTTTGGTGTGGTACATTTCAAAATACGGATTTGCACAAAGAGCAATACCACATGGTTCGCAATAAGTTCGTATAAGCCTCGATTCTATAGCGTCTCCTGCAGTTAATTCTGATTGGTGGTGCCATCTATATTTTTTAAAGAAAGTAAAAGGTCCATAGATAATATCTAAAAAGGATTGAAACGAAAAAAAACCCGTATTTTCATAGCTGCAGTAGCTCAAACTTGACCTCGAGCTAAGCTCGGGCTTAGTCATCTTCAACAAAAACGGCACCCCGAGCCGAGCTCGGGCTTACCCCGGAAAGTGTTAATAAATTCTGTTTATGGATTGTGAAACTATGCTAAGTTTCATTACCTTTTATTGGCCCTTATTGAGAGGTTCTACCGTATGGGTGAATATAAGCTATTTGAACTCAAACCCTCAGAAGGGTTCTCGTCAATCTGGAAGTGTCGCAATTGAGCTGAAAGTGGACCACCTAACAAAAAAGCTGATTATATTTCACGCTGGTTTGCTTGGTTGCTGAAAATATTTCTCTCAACAGTAGTATGTATTCATAGAACTTGCAGAGATTCAGAAAACGTTTTTTCAACTATGTTTGGTTTTCACTTCAAATTGGCGAAAATCCAGGAAACCTAGCAATTGAAATGAAACAAGTTTTCTGCAAATAATTGTTGTCGTTGAGGAATTTTCTTTCCGTGTAGTTTCACCGCTATTGCTAGTTGAGATTTCTTGTTAGGCAAAAGAAAATTTGGAAAACGTGTGCAGAACTGTGAAACTCCTTGGAGGTACTTATATTAGTCTAATTATCTAGAATACGAAAATAAGCATATATGTCAATCGAAAAACATTAGAGCTCCGACTAAAATGATCAAAAAGTCGGGTCTGAAAAATTTAAATTATCGCCAAATTTGAGTTCCCATGAGAAACAAGAAGCAAGATTTAGTTATCCTCATTTTTAAGCAGCTGAACAAAATACTGGCGACGCGTAACAATACCTAAAAAGAACCGATTTTCCAAAATTTTTCTGCTGAAAAAAAACTTGCAACGCTGTCAAATACACATGGGAGATTCTACGGTAAATGAGTTTTTTGTGTCCCCGAAAAAACATTATCTGTTAAATTCACTCATTATTTCACTAGTCGCAGCTATTTTTATGATTGTAGTGGTAAGGGCCAGACGAAATTCCATTTTTTGGGGGGTTTTATTGATACCAGGGGAAAATGTCTTGCCAGGGGAGTGACACTATTGGCAGAATTCTGGTTTGATTACAATGTCTATTTTCAGCTATTAATGTTAAAATGAAATAGTTATAGTGAAATAATTGGGTGGTACATATAAAAGACCATATTCTTTAATGCTTAAGCATACAATAACCTTAAAACAATCAGTTTCACATAAAGTTTTTCTATCGACCGTCTGAATTTAAATAGCGTGGAATCACACATATGGACATTGGATAATATCCTGATCACACGCAATTGTTTCACAGGAAAATATATAAACGCATTCACTCATAAATCATCATTCCTTACTTACTTCACATTCTTTACTTTTCCTATTTGAAAAAGTCGTTTGCCACAACAAACGAGTCCCTTGTTACGTTTAAAGATCGAAGATTTTACGACACCTAGAGACACTTTTTACGACCAATGTCGTTTTATGTTTCCGAGTTTCTTTAATCACTTTGAAACTTTGAAAGGATACTTATTTACTTTGTTGCCTGCGTCCGCAGCGAAAGGGGGAAACGAGCAACAAACACTTCGTTTGGAAATTTAAACCTTTTAAAGTTAATTATTAATTAGCAAGTGAGAAATATGTGGATGGAGATAACACATTAACTTTATTGTACTGATGAAGTTTATGTGAATGCATTGGGATTTTATCTCTTACGTTTATATGGTTTGAATCATTACAGCTTTAAATTAATAAATAATTGTTTGGGTTTCATCAACAACATGTTTAACTATTTGGCCTTTTAATTATTTGTTAGGCGTAAATACATGTCTTAAACTATGAAATACAATTGTGCTTTTGTAAAATGTTAATTTTAAATCAGTTGTGGAATCTTCAGAAATGATCTACTAGATCATTTCAAAATAAGTATAAAAAACTTAAACTTGGGCTCAGGAGGATCTAAATCTAAGTTTCGAAATTTATAATTCTAATTAATGCGAAGTAAGGTAAATTAGGATAGTCCAGCGTTTTAAGGCACAAATCATGCAGATTGTCTCAGACACGTTTTTCGATCAATCTGCGTGATTTGTGCCTTAAAATTTTGGATTATTCTAATTAACTTTTGAAACACAAAGTATTCATTTAAAACACATGAAGGGTTAGGGGGAAAAACCACGGTAGTCACATTTGATTCATTTTGAGAAAAACGAAATTTAAACTTTACGAACTCATAAACTTCCCCAGTATACTTGTTCTAAAATGACAATAATACATGGACTACAGTGTTTTTTTCACGAATATTGCATATACTAAACGAAATTACACTTATTTTTCTAAGAGGTGGTAGCATCAGTTTAAATTCAACAAAAAGTGGACTACCGTGGTTTTTCCCCTGACCCTTCACATGATAAAAGTTCAAAAGGTTGGGTCTGCGGTTTGAAAAAATCTTGTCACTCTCCTTGGAACAAAATCTTGATTTAAAAATCATTCCATTTTGAAAAATATGACATTTTTTCTTGAACAAATTGCTGCGTTTATCAAAAAAGTTTTAACCTTTGATTCTTTAATTTCGAACAAAACACTGCGCCACAAAATTAGAGATCAATATTATTGCTATTTGTGGAAAATGTTTGTTTCAGTAAATAGGATTTTTCAGTAGTAAGAATTACGAGTATTTATTCCGTTAATCAGAATGAAAGTCATGCTCCATATCCCTCCTCCCTTTCTTTTTTTTACCGATCAAAGTTTTTAACAAGTTAAAGATCAGTGAATAGAGTTAAAAATTTTACAAATCATGTTTAAGAGAAACTACCTTGCTCTAGATTTTTGTGTGATCAAAATAGCATGTTCTTTTGAAAGTATTTCCCCATTGATGTCAAAGCATAACTTCCGGAGTGACCACGTCGTAGTACACCTTGGATTTGTTTTTCCTGTTAATAGGTGTGTTGAATGTAACAATACACAAAAATGCAATAAATTATTTATTTGGTTTCAAAAATTATGTTTACGAAGCTGATGGATGAAAGAATTAAAAAAAATATATATAGTTTTACTTATTAAAAATGTTTTATGTTTTTGAGCATACGGTGCGTACTTGAATTCGTCCACACTTATTATCATGATACTGTCCGTACTTGAAAGCCGCGCCTAGCACTCGCTAACAGTTCCACTTAAAAAGGGTAGATGGGTTGTGGGTAATAACTTTCCAAAGTTTTCAATTTAAAACTTGCATTTCCGATATCTTTTTGACATGTTTAACTAAACTATGTATTTGAAATTAGCATCGTTCCACCTTGTTTAATACGGTTCAAAATGCTTTTAATTATTATTCCCCTTATTGCTATCTTACCTAGCACCCCTATTTTGGTAAGATCAGAGAAGACCTAACGCATGCGTAAATGAGCAGAAGGTTTTACCTAAGATCAGACAGTTAGATCAGACTATTAATGGTTATCCACGTATTTTTTAGATCAGACTATTAATGGTTATCCACGTATTTTTTAGATCAGACTATTAATGGTTAACCACGTATTTTTAGATCAGACTATTAATGGTTAACCACGTATTTTTAGATCAGACTATTAATGGTTATCCACGTATTTTTTAGATCAGACTATTAATGGTGATCCACGTATAGTATTAACGCAGTATTGAGCTGTCCAAGTGTCGTTTTGCAGGACCAATAGTTTAGAAAATATCATACTTCAGGCAATGAGGGGGCGTAAAGCAGGTCTTAAACCATCTTTAAAAGGAAAAGGCTTTTTTTTTAAATGAAAAGCACACGTTGTTTTTACGGACGTTCTTTTTCATGAACGCTTCTCCATACACGGTTCCTGCTAAAACAAATAAAGTTCTCATACACACATTCAAAAAAAAAAAAAAAAAAACCTTCTTACATTTTTGTCAAATTGTACTTGTATGAGCAATTAGTGTGGGTAACGCAAAATTAGCAGTTTAGAAATTATGCTCAAGCAGCAATCATACTTGCACGCATAATTCTTATAAGAATATATTTATACATATATATATTTCATAAATGTATGAACGCGTGGAATAGTACACTGTATACGGGAAAAGTAATCAAGAACTTTGTCGTAAAATCTAACGTCGATTAACCTGAATAGTGTGAAACAGATGCCAGGTCGTAAAGATCGTTGAAGATCATAAACTTGCGCAATCACTCAATGAAAAAAAAAAGTTTCAAAGAAAAAAGCTCTTGAAAGGAAAATAAAATCTTTTTCTATTTTCTCACAGGAAATTACTTTTTCTTGCATCAAAGTACCTGTAGCGAGAAATAGAAGCAATTAAAGACAAAATATGTCTTGCTCAAGTGCGAAGATGATTTTTAATGGCTTTTGGAGCAAAAAATATCTTCGTCATGTTATTACGTTCTAAACCAGTGATTCTTTTTTTCTTTTTTGAAAATCTAAACAAGTGGTTAGAAATGTTTTAATGACAAAAAAAGGAATTAATAAAGAGAGAAATGCATTTGAAAGAACATTTTGTTTTGATGTGCAAAAATTAAGCTTTGCAAAAACGAAAAATTCGCGGTTTTTCCTTTTTACAATCAAAAGTTTCTGCAAAAGTGACCCAGTTTTGTAATTGATTTGCAGCTATTAAAAATAGCTGAGATGTCGAACCAGAGGCAAAAGGGAAAAATCCTTTATATGACAATTTTAAAATATTTTAAATGTTAGTTTTTCTTTAAAATTATCACTGATTTATAAAGTATTTCATTCTTTTATATTTGCAAGGTTAATTATTACCCCTTTAGATATGTCTCAAAAAGGAACAATGACTAATCTTGCAATGAGTTACCTCCCATAAGCCAGGGCTAAGGCAGAACTGAAGCAAATACACCCACAGTTCGGTCATGACATCCTGAGACTGCAGTTTCATCCTTATTCTGGACCAGCTTGGCCATTTTCTGTTCCTGACTGAGGAGTCCAGAATAAGGACAAAACGGCAGTCTCAGATGTCATGACCGAGCTGTGGGTGTATTTGCTTCAGTTCTGCCTTAGCCCTGGCTTATGGGAGGTAACTCATTGCAAGATTAGTCATTGCTCCTTTTTAAGACATATCTAAAAGGGTAATGATTAACCTTGCAAATATAAAAGAATGAAATTTTTTATAAATTAGAGAGAATTTTTAAGAAAAACTAATCTTTAAGTGACCAACGAATGTGACCAACGAATGAAAATAAAATTGAGTATTAGAAACTTTTAAAATTCAAAATTTGATTTTCAAGCTTTGCTATTGGCCACATGTAATGTCCTTCTTTTTCTCAGAGTACAAAACTCTACCCTTTTTGTCTAAAATGTCGCCAACATCAGGCTGAATCTATTTTAAGGTGCTTTGGACTTCTGTGGGATTAAATTTTCAGTTCTCCCCTCCTTGTTTCCGACTTTTATTCGTCAACTGATTCATGGATCTGGTATGACGCTGTCAGACCATTGCAGATAAGAAAAAACAACAACAAATGTCAAAAGTTAGAAAACAATACGTTTCTAAGAAAGTTCAGGTTTTATGAAAAATAAAGCTTTTGTGAGCCATAGTCCACCTACCATAGTATGGTTGAAAGACTGAAATTTCAGTCATGAAATGACTAGAAGCTTGCCTAGACAAAATTAAGGAGTATTTTTTGTTTTATTGCTGTAAATAAGGATTTTAACATAATCTATTTTGATTTAAAATTAGCGGTAGTTAACACCCATTTAAATATTTACGAAAAAAAAAAAACTTCAAAGCAATCATTTTATAAGATCTGGTCATCATTCT
Organism: Uloborus plumipes; assembly: GCA_038373865.1. Classification (NCBI taxonomy): domain Eukaryota; kingdom Metazoa; phylum Arthropoda; class Arachnida; order Araneae; family Uloboridae; genus Uloborus; species Uloborus plumipes. The sequence continues at coordinate 54,969 of JAXGGA010001281.1, forward strand.
GTAAAAACTTGCTATAGAAGTGTTTTCCGTCCTCGTTTTTTGCATTCTAGAATGTTTATTGTAATATTTTAGGGGACTGTTTCGATGTAGCACAACAATATTTTAGTTACATTTGACCCTACAGCGTACTCGGAATTTAATGTAAAAGCACTCAATTTCGAGAGTAGCAATTTTCTCGAAAATGCACATATCGGTGATTTCGCCAGCTGAAAATTTCGCGAAATTTACTTGAAGAGCTTTGTAACAGAATTATACTCTCAAAAAATTTTTTACAACTGTTTTTAAGGCGGTTGTGATGTGTTTAAACGTTGGGAAAATAAGTATTTTTAAACTACTTGTAGTCTCCTTGCGCTATTTGTTAACTATAATTTTCGCGGTTTCTTGTATGTATGGCTACGTGCGTTGTGTTTTTACTCTTCGGTGTCAGTTTTGTTAATTTTGGAATAACCGTAAGTTACTTTATGTTAATTTTTAACATCCTTTGAAGTATTTTGTTCTGAAATAAATTTTACATATGTTTCACTCAAAATTATCAACTGTTGCCTTAATAGTAAGCAGTCTTAGATGGTACGTAAGTTTATGTATTAGAAGTTAAAGTGGAATGCTACAGTTACGTAAGTTTATATCTGTAGCACTCTCAAATTTCAAACTCTCTAAATTCGGGAGGCAATAGTACTTTAATCTGGGTCTAGTATTAGATATAATTAGTATTTCATTGTACTATTCCTCACGATATTAGCAGTAAGTTAAAATAGTGGTACGTTTAGTTACACCGATCTATTGTTATTTAAATGATTTTTTTTTGTTTTTGCAGTTACTGAATGTACATTAATTTCATGCTGTCATTTTGAAACATGTTTTCTTTTTAATAATAAGAGAAGAGAAAATATTTCGAGAAGATTTGTTGTGTTCTTTATTTTATTAGCTTTATTAAATTGCATTTGTGAAACAGAGTACAGAGTAACTTTAATAAATCTTAGCTTCGCTGATTTTTCTTAATATGAGACAAATTTTGTTAAAATCTGAAAATACCAAAAAATCGGGGTTAGGGGAGGGTCTAATGTTGGACCACTTAGCGGAACATCTAACTTTGGTGTTTTTCACAGAATTCGAAGCCTCATCTTTCTTCCACATCTCTGTAGCTGAATAATACAGCGTTTGTGCTTTGTCATTTTATCAATGTATCAATAATTTTATTTTAAATTTTTGTATAATGCCAGTATTCTGATAGTTTAGTAATTTTTGACGAAAAAATGCCTGTTATGAGCCAACACTGTTTGAACAAAGTTAATGTTTTTGAAACAACGGCTTATATTTTCGTGAATATAATTGACACTTTTACGAAAATCTGTAAAGCTATTGCATTTAGTAGACAAACTAATTGCTAAGACTAGCAGCTTATTTAAGTTTTGCATGGATATTCAAAGACGAAAAGCCAATTTTGTAAGGTAATATAAAATAAACACACCAAATCATAAAAATGGCCCCAGTTTACTAAATATGTAACGTCATCGTAAACCCTCCGGAAAGTTTAGCCGTAGACCCACTTTACCCCCCTCAGAAAAAACCTCATAATTAATAGTATTATAAACTTCATTTTTACATCTTTATGTAGTACTGATCCTTAGATCTTCTACTACAAGTCTATACCAAAATCAATCGCATTTGCCAATGAAGAATGCTTTTAGAGGAAGGTTCATCAACAGCTAACTCTTACACATATCACACGCAATGAGCATAGTTTTTTTTAGTCATTTAACTTGTTGGGGGGGGGGGGAGTGTTTCAAAACTAACATGAAATTTTTTGCTGTAATCTGAATGTATGTTTAAAAAAAAAAGAAGCAACAAAATCTTTTAATTGAAGGGGCAAGTGGGAGGGGGGGGGGATAAAGGTGATATGTGACAATTTTTGAAACTTGCTTTTTACCACGGATCAAGGTGATAAGTTCATCAGTATCATGTCCCCTCAGTCACAGAAATAGTTGGTAACTAAGAATGACTCCGTTTTACCCGTTGAGAAAATCCAATAAAAAATAATAACATGAATTTTTTTTGAAAGCTTTTTCTAGAAATTGAAAAAAATTGTCACATATCACCTTTATCCACTTGCCCCTTCAATTAGAAAAGATAAAATGGGTGTCATTCAATACAGACCCACTTTCCCCCACCTGACCCTAGTTTAGCACAGAGATTCTAACATGTTTGCAGCTGTTGCTAGTTTTAGAAGTAAAATTTTTTCCTACGCTCCCCTGGTGAATTTGAAAGAGGAGAAATAATTCATGAGGAGCAAAGTTTAGAGTGATTTTATTCGACCTCTCAAAATCACTTCACTGCCCATACTGCCGTGTTAAGCACAAAATTCGTATTTGCACTTTTTTTTATTACCGAAATTGAGTTATTGCCACTAGGTGGCACTTTATGACGTATTTTATCTAAATACAATATTACATGGTAATTTGAGAGCGGGAGATATTTAAAAAAAAATTCTGAAAAAGTTTCATCTGAATCGAATACATGGTGGCGCAAAACGTTAAAGAGTAACAACTTAGTTTGAACTCGACTGCATATAACATATTTGCGCTTATATTTCACACACTCCAGGCTCCTCCGTACCTACCACAACTCGTGGTTTAACCGGGAAAGGGCCCTACAGAACGCTCTATTCTTTTTAAATCGGAACCAAGGGTCGAGCAAACCCTTGGCCCAGCACCCCCAGAAGTATCGTTTTACTTGGAGGACTTTGTGACCACAACATTTTTAACGTCCCCCCAGCCACCATTAATCACGACGGTGGATATTTGATCGGCTGTGATCGAACCCGGGTCCCTCCGGTCACGAGTCCGTAGCCTTCCCGATCGGGCTACCACGGCCCATTTGCGCTTACACAGCAACAAAAGGATGGTACCGCCTTCCTTTGAAAAAAGCTGTTGTAGTATATTTTAAGCATTCGTAAAGGGAAGCAAAGTCACTTGAGGATTAATAATAATTAAAAAAAAAGTTAAAGCATTGAACATTTGAAAGGAAAAGATATGGGGGAAAAAGCAATTGAAATCAAACTCGAATCTTTTCTTGATAACACAAATGCAATTAAGGCATTGTTTTCAATGAAAATGAAAGGTCACTACCGAATTAAAATCAATCACTTGGAAGGTGTTAAATCAGAGCTACACGTTAATTAATGTACTATTTTTTTTCCAGAAAGAATCATATGCTTTAAGTACGATAACACCAAGAACTACCTGATACTTCACATTCAACTCCAATTAAATTTTAAATGGGCTTCCAGAAACAAAAGAGCTTTGAAATATTTTTTTTTTTAATAATGTACGTGAGAAAGGAAAACATTACAAAGCGCATGATTGAATAATTGAATGTTTTTTTTCGCTGTTCGTGTTTAAGTGGATGTTTTAGACAGTCTTGGAATGAATGAATGTTGTTGAAAATTTTGAACGTGTTTGATTTTAAGAGAGTTATGGTATTTTCTTTATAATTATGCAGTTCTTGTGCAATCGAGAAGAAAAGCTATTTCCTTTGTTGTCTAAATACCTTTAAAGTATTTTATACTATGCTGCATGTTTTAGAAGGTACTTGAAGATTATTTTTGGAGGATTCTGAAAGGAGTCTATTGTTAATATTTTTCCCCAAAGAAGTCTCGAAGAAAATAATTTAAAGTGATAGGGAGGAAAAAACTCTTTCATTTACATTACACACTAAAACTAATTTTTGAAAAGTTGTATTTTGTTTCTTAGAAGCAAGGTCAACTGGAGGGGAAATTGATATGCATTATCTGTTAAAAAATACTAATAAAAATAAACAAATACATAAATAAATAATTAGTGTTTCTAGATTCTCTGAAATAAGTATTTTTAAACTGTTAAATAGGCGATAAAACCGCATACAACCATGTATAAATATGACAAAAAAACAAAATGATAGCATTATTAATTATTATTTATAAAAAAACTAAAAGAATAAAAGTCAGAAAATGCCATTAAAAACGAATGGTTGATTAATAGGATATATTAAACAGAAATCGCATTGAGGTCATATGTGACCCCAGGGGATCCACGAGGGTTAAACTTTTAATGCAATCTTTAGAAGTGTTCTTTTTATCAAGTCAAGTGACCACTTTAAAAGAGTATTTAATTTTTTTTCTTTTGTACAATTGATATTTCAACCGTTTACTACTATACACAAGATTTAAAAAAAAACATGCCTCCAATACTTTTACGAGTTATCGGCGAAAACTTATCGCTGGTGCCTTGAAATACCAGTCAAAAAAATGATAAATGAATCTAAATCATTTAACCTATTTATGCTCAGTAGCCTAAAAACGGGACGCTTGTTAGTTACTTCATACAAAAACCTGTAATGGGTATATCCTTTTACTAAAGCTGTTTTTTACAAGTTAAACAGTCCTTCTTGAGAAAACCAGTTAGAGCCACTGTTTGGACATCAGCGTTTACTTATTGACAGCTTTTTTCAAACAAATCAGTCAAGCAACGATCCAGCATAGGTAGCCACAGAAAGTAATTTTTTTTTTTTTGCGAACTTATTTTTCATAAAATTAAACGATTTTAAAATGATTTGCTTAAAATTGATCACATATGCCTTCTGTAATGTTACTTTGTACAAGTAAAGTCAAGTAAGGTCGTATTTTGCTCACATATCTGCAAAATATCCCATAAACAGGACGTTAAATTACTTAATAGATATGGCAACGGCGAACTATTTTAGGCCTGAAATGTATGTAAACCATTCCAAGTAAGAGTGTTCAGCTGATTAAGGCAGGGATTCAAGTGAAACAGTCGATCGCACATTACAATCGCTACTGGAAATGAATTACATTAGAACGTTTCTTGATAAAAACATCGTGACGTCAGCGTGACGTTTGCCTATGAAAAACGAGCTAGATAAAACGTCACAGCCTACTTGGCGAATAAGAGGAGATCGCTGAGTGCTTGTTAGCTCTTATTGGCTCCACCCGTAGTGACGTCATGCCAAGTTAAGTTGATGATAATGTAATTCACTTCCAGTAGCGATTGCAATTCGAAGCGATCGCAGTGCTGTTTCACTTAAATCCCTGCCTAAAATTGAAAAAAATTGTTAAAAAAAACTTGGGCATAAATTGGCAACCGTTTATGTCCCAAATTATTTTTGCAAATTTAGAAAATCAGTTGGTCTAAGGCCGGCTACGCCTTAAGGCACCTAAAAAAACCGTTTCCGATTGCAGGTACCATCTGTCGGCCTCTCAGCGAAGTACAAGGAGTGGTACTTAAAAGCTTCAGCATGATTCCAGCCATATAAGGATTCATAATACTAAATTAATATAAGCGGGACTTCTGAGTCCCGTCGGGGCATAAAGGGTTAACAAAGGGTTTTGGTTAACAAATGTCTTCAGATTTTCAGCAAATGAAAATCATCTTTCGTACGAAAAGTGAAAGAGAAATTTATAGTTATGAATGGGCCTTACTTTTTGTCGATTTAATCCAATGCAAAAGTATTTTTAATTCACCAAAAAATCATATTAAATGTATTTTTAAATTTTTTAGCATAAAACATTAATTCACCATTACTTACATTTTGCAATATTTAAGCGGAAACTTTGAATGGGTAACTTTGACATCTTAACTGAAGTAGGTAAACAAACGCTGTCATAAATATTTATTCAGCAATTTCCAAGCAATTAAGTTTTGCCTGAAGAAGATTATGTTGAAATATTTGCGTATGGATCATTAATCGGATTATTTATAAGCTCAAAAATAAATAGGGTCCATTATGCTTTAATTAGCAAATTAATTAGCCGGATCAAAATTGTGGCACTACCGAAGAGAAGTATTCTGTGCCATTTATAAGTCTTTGATGATAACAGTTTTATGGGCATTATCAGCCATGGTCATTATCATTGGTTTAAGTACAATTTTAATTAATTACGCGATCGAAATTTCTTGACTGTAACTGGTATTTTAATACGTTAAAAAAAAAGCTTTTACAAAAATTGTTTTTGTGCTTAATATAAAGATCAAGCTTCACATAATGCATGAATATTTTCAGTTTTTGAAACTGATTATGGTTTTTCAATGATTATGGATTCCAGTGTAGGGTTTGTATTAGGGCTGCGACATCGATGGCAAACCATTGATGTTTAGAAAAATCGATGTTAAAAATTAAAGACATCAATGGTATTGATACATCGACCAATAAACATCGATCTTTTTTTTTTTTTTGATATACTACGTACAAATTCGAATGTACAGTATCCCCTCGTTACGTCACTCTTCGTTATATCTCGCAATCGGATATATCGTGCTTTTTCTCTGTCTCCCCAAAACATATCGACCGAAAGACATCGACACCGTAACTATAGACATCGTAACTATAGCCTTCCTTTTGAGATAGATATGTTAACTACTGATTAAGGATGTACCTTCTTTATTTTTTTTAACCCATTTATGCCTAAGTTTTTTTAACAATTTTTTCCAATTTTTATCTGCTAAAAACTCTTACCGTAAAATGGGGTTAATCGGAACACTTTTCAGCTTTGATTGTAAAAAAAGCAGTTAAAAGATTTTTTTCAAGTTTGATTTTCTGGGTAAAAACTTCGGTCTTGCTTTGCTTTTGATATTCCAAGCAAAGAAAAAACATTTTGAGCAGTTATTATTGAAATATATAGGAAATTATGGGTGTTCCGAATCACCCCGCTGATAGGGGTCAATCGGAACACATGTTAAAATTTTTATTTTTTTCCATTTAACCTGTAATAGGTCTCACAAACATGAGTAATGTTGATGGGGGAGATAAAGAACAGATAATTACTGTCAAATAAAAGTATAATTTCAATACCGGTAAACGTTTATAATTTGTCAAAAATCAAAATAATTTTAAACTTATAAAAAATGAAAAGTAATTTTAAGAAATGCTTTTGAATTGAAATACAAAGATTTAATATGAATGGAAGTCACTCATGTCGTGCACAAATATGTACTTGTCCTTAAAACTAGCAATTGTGACTTGGTTTAAGTTTTTTCATAGCATCTTCTGGGATGAACTCTGCCTTTTCTTTAGTTTCTTGAAATCTCTGGGTTTCGGGGATTGTCCTGAAAGATTTTAACGCTTATTCATGACTGTCTGTGTACTGCCTTTTGCTATATAAAGTCTATATGACTTTCCCCAGCGTATTTTAAGTAAAAAGAAGTCTCCTGGAGAAAAAATCTTTTGAAATCTGCTACTTTTTGTTATTCTAAGATCTAGTTGCTCACGAGTAGGGATAAACTAATAAATCCTTGTCCTTGTCTTGATTAGAAGAATTGGGTTTAGAATCTTGATTTTTTAAACACTTTCCTTCAAATAAGTTTGAATTGGAACAACTAAATTAAGTGTTCCGATTCACCCCGCAAATTTTTTTTCGATGTCATTTTTCAGGAATCTTCAGTTTTATGACACAATTTATAAAAAATGTAAATTCTAATGTGGTATTCTGTTGTTCAGATACATGTATAATTGAAACATACCACTCTTAATTTATAAATATAAGAAGATTTGTTCTTGCATATAAAGTTTTGCAGGGTATGAAAATGTGAATTTTTCTAGCATTCCACGTGTAGCCCTCCTTAGAAGCCAGCAGCGTTGCCAGAGTGACAAAAGTAATTTTTTCCTACTTCCTATGATCTTATCTTTCTATAAAAAAAATTAATGGCGAAAAATACCCAATAGTATATTTATGAAGAATTTCTTTGTACGGTCGGGAAGTTTTGTTCCGATTGACCCCGCTGTTCCTATACACCCCATTTTACGGTACTTGTAATGGTTTAACTACATTTTAGGCTTCAAATAGATCACCGCTGCCATATCCATTAAGTTATTCGATGTTCTGTTTATGGGACACTGGGCATTAGGGTATGTCATAAAAATTAGTTTTTTTTTCTACTTGGTACACGCACTTTCCTATGTATTCACTCATTTTGAGTTTATTGGTACAAAAAAAAAAAAAAAATAAAAAATAAATAAAAAAAAATAAAAAAAAATAAATAAAATAAAAAAAAAAAAAAGTTACCGGGAACGCGCTATTTACATAAAACTCCGGTGTTTTATACAAAAAGTTCACTACTTTCAGGTTGAATACGCAATATAGCTGCGAGAGGTTTTTAAGAAATTGTTCTTCTAACCTAAGTGCATGTTTTTAACTCTAATGAACGTATTCCTTATAAGAAATACAGTTAAATATACATTTCGTCTCTTTTTAACCGACTTCAACAAAGGAGGAGTTTATACAATTCGTCGGAGATTTTTTTTTTGTATGTTATAATATTATTCGAAGACGCCTGGACCGATTTCAAAAATTCTTTTTTTGTTCGAAAGGGTTTCATTTCCGATTGGTCCCATCGTCTCGTGATCTGGGTTTGACAACGGGAACCTGCAGAAATCGTACGAAATAGAAATCGGGATCACAGTAATCGTAATAATGACAATTTTGAATGTAAGGCTTCTCTGGATTACACAATGAAATTCATTTCTATCATCTTTTTGAAATTTTATAAATTTATACGATTATCGAAGACGCCTGAACCGATTTCAAAAATTCCGTTACCGATAGATTCGTCATTTTTCAGGCTTCATTAGTTTTAATTGATGTAAGGTTTGATAACGGGATTCTGAAGAAAGTGTGAAAAATCTTTCATTTTTGCTCAAATTTAAAGCGATTTGTCCGAAATGATTAAATATGAAATCCATTGTTATAAAACGTCGTTAATGTGAAACAGTAATAATAATAATAATGAGAATTTTGAATGAAGGCTTAGCTGAATCAAACATGAAACTCATTAGCGGGCCTCGTACGTAGTATTTTTAACTGGAACAAAAAAGGAGAAATCCTTTGCATGGATATGACCTTTAATATGGCATAGCTGTGCCCGCGGTTTCACCCACGTTTATAAGACAACAATGTATAAAAAAAACTACTTTAATTGCATCACGCTATAATATGTATATAATAAATATATAGTAAAATATTACACAGGGAAACCCAAAAATAAAAGAACCTTTGGAAAACAATTAGTAAGACGCCCAGTACCTTATTTCTGAAGTACATTTACACTAAAAAGAATAAAATAATAATATTTTTGAAAAAAAAAAATTGAACCGACTTCAGAACTTCACTCGACAAGTGCTCTAAAAAGTAAAAAATAATTTTATTCTTTGAACACCTATTGATACTACATTTAAACAGAAGTTTTGCAGTCGGAGCAAAAACTATAGATAATATGATGTTCAACTATATTTTGCTAACATTTAACATATATATATATATATATATATATATATATATATATATATATATATATGTAGTTGCGTTGTTAATGTAGTGAATGAGAATGCGATTAAAGAACCTGGATTCATTGAAATTTATAATTATAGTTGAATTATAGTTCGTACGGTTCTATTTAGTGTTTATGCGCCGACTTCAAAACTTCTGTTTAAATGTAGTATCAATGAGTGTTCAAAGAATAAAATTATAAATTACCCTTTTGAGAGATTTTGCCGAGTAAAGTTCTGAAGTCGGTTCAATTTTATTTTCAAAAATATTTTTATTGTTTTTAAAATGAGCAGAAACTATTGCTTATCATTCCTTCTGAAACGGGTTACGCTTCTGGTCAATTGACACCGCTGTCTTCGTTAGGCAGTCAGCTGTTCAGGGGAAAATGCCACCTGCAATTGGGGAAGTGACCCCCCCCCCCATTTTACTTATTAACTCCCCCCCCCCCCAAGATAACTTTTGACCAGCAGACGCGTTTTGACTAAAATGTATCTCATCCTGCCTAAGATTTTTATATCAGTTGCGCTTTCCGACAAAAGGCAGGTTGAGATTCTCTTATTTGTTTTTCTAAAGGATGGGTTTATTTCCACTAAAAACCTGGAAAGCGAAAGGCACAAACAATTTTATACATCGAAGAAGTCGGACTTACAGTTCAACTCTCCCGAAAGCTAGTGCCGTTGTGTAATATGACTCGAGGAAATACCCTGGAATTTTTGTAGTATAGCCGTACGAAGTAAAAGAAACAACCTTGATTTTAGGAGAGCGGCCGTTACTTGAGTCAGGTTTGCTGTGTCATCAACCTCAGCAGTTGCCATTAATATAGCCTTTTGGGGGATTTTGTGAAGTCAGGCCATCTCGGTAAAGGAAAAAAAAAATCTTATGTGCGATAGCAAAAAGGTGTTTCATGCTAAAGAGTACGTTATGAAGCACTCAAGGTAAGAGGAGAGGTCCAATATCGCAAGAAGTAACTTTACTGTAATTTTTGAAGAAAGCAGGAAGCACAACACTCTAACTCTTAGTCACATTGAGAACACTGGTAGCTTTCGGAAAAGCATCATCAAAGAAAAACCATAACAGAAGAGCGTAGAGATCGCTACCTTACTCACTATACACCAGAAGAAGAAGACAACAAAGGGAAAACTGGATGAGCAGTGTGAAATAGGATTATGTGACTGGTTGAAGGACATAGGTATAGACATTTTCCTTCAACTAATTGGCAGTGTGACCTCCAATAAAATGTCTGCCTGGAAAGGAGGCATGCTACATCATATCGAAAAACTCCTCCATTACAGACTTTTAAGATCTTTCTTTCTGTTGGCTTCACATCAACGAGCAGATATTAAGTCATATAGTCGCAAAACTTGATGGACCAGCTTCTCTAGAAAAGGAATGGATTGATACTGTAGGTAAACTCTTTTTCCAAGTTAAGTTTCTTGAGAAAAAAAGAACAAAGTTTCCTGTATAAAAAACGGGTCCTCTTGGGCTATTCCAGAAAATTTACTCATTGCTCTTCATTGCTCTGAGGACTAAAGTAAAAAAGCCTTTGCATTTGACAAAATAGTATCAATTAGGGCTGGAAATAGTTCCGCCATCAGTGAGTTTCAATGCTTCTGACTTCCACGGAACTGATCGACTGACTAGCAACAATTTCGTCGATATTAACAAGGAGCTCCAAAAATTGAAGTGGCTTAAACTTTGTTTTTGTCTCAAGAAACTCAACTTGGGAAAAGAGTTTACCTACAGTACCAATCCAGTCCTTTGGTCCCCAGTTTGCAAACTAACATTACTAAAGACTTCTGTGACCTATTTTAAGCAAATCATTTTAAAATGGTTTAATTTTGTGAAAAATAAGTTCGCAAAAAAACCCATCTTTCTGCGAATACCCATGCTGTATCGTTGTTTGACTCATCTGACGTAGTCAAACTTGTTTAGACAGAGAGCAAGTTTGGGAAAACTCAGCGACCACTCAATGTTTGAGTCCCTCAATTTTAATTTTATCTACTCTAGCGAGATTGATGAAGCAAGGGACAAGTGAACATTAAGTAGCAGGAATGTTTATTGTTTAACGCAAAGTTACTGCAAACTATGTATTAGAAATTAGCATCGTTCCACATTGTTTGATAAAGCTCAAAATATTTTTTATTATTCTTCCCCTTATTGTTATTTTACCTAACACCCCTATTTTGGTAAGATCAGAGAAGACCTGACGCATGTGTAAATGCGCGGAATGTTTTACCTAAGACCAGACAGTACTGCGGGAGCAAGGATCATGTTAGAAGCAGATACTGCTTTTGTGGTGACTAGACATTGTAATGTAAAAAGCGAAAATATTTCATTAGTTCACAAATCATTTGTAAATAAGCGAACACTGAATATTTGTTCCATTAAAGTTTTACCCCTTCACGCCTAAAGGGACGCATACTCAAGCACATTTCAAAAAATTCTTTTGGAACGGAGAAGCTATTCTTTGCCTAATGGGAAACATTCCCATAAGTCCTCAATTGAATCGTTTATTTCAGAAACCACCCAAGTGACAAAATTGCTAACGTTAAGAAAACATTTTTTCTTCACGTTAAACTATTTAATAGCAATTACACCATATTTTCTGAAAGAAATATGTCTAAATATGGATGTTTTTCAGTTTGAAATATTGAAATCCTAATCGATTTTTTCATAAATAACGGTAAAAATACTTTTTCGAACTTTTAGTGTTTGTCGCTTAAGTGGTTTCTGAAATAAACGATTCAATTAGTGTTTCAAAATTTCTAGAAAATAAATCATGTTATAAAGCAGTGAGTAACCGCCTCTAAGCAAGGGCTAAGGCAGGAACATGTAATACACCGCCAACTCGTTTATTTCGATCCGTGGACTGCAGTTTCGGGCTTATTATGCCCTCATCAGCATGGACTACGAAAGTAAACGAGTTGGAGGCAAAAATCCATATTTGCTCTATAAGAGGATTTTTGCCTTCAACTCGTTTACTTTCGTATTCCATGCTGATGAGGGCATAAAAAGCCCGAAACTGCAGTCCATGCTTTGAAATAAACGAGTTGGCGGTGTATTGCATAAATCATGTTAGTTTTGACATTCTACTGTTCCCTACTCATAGTTCATGCTACTAAAAATGTAGTGTAAAAGAAAAAAAAATCTCGTTGCGAACTACTACACTACAGCATTTGTCGGAAACTTTGAGATTGTATTAGTGGAAAAAAAGAATTCTCACTGAAACGAATCGTAGAAAAAGTTATTCGTCAGTTAAAAGCTCGATAATAATTGAAAAAAATTGAAAATGCGCAGAGTCATTTTGCTGGGAAAATAATGTGGCGTCATAGTGAAATTAATAAGCGGTAAGTAACCAAAATTCTTACGAACTAAAAAAAACGTTTATTTCGGTACAAAACAATCAACTGCTCAATTTAAATTGCACGGAAAAGTGGAAAGTTTTATATTCACTTGACTTTATGAGTGTCAAATTCTGAGCAGTTTGATCAAAAACTAACTTTGTATTTATATTAGTTTCAGAGAAATATTTTAAGTATAAAAAGAAATAAATCAAGTTTTTTAAATTGACAAAATTTTGAAATACAACCTTTTTGTCTTAGAGAGACATTAACTTAGAAATATTTTTTGCCACTAACAAGTACGGGTCATTCCATTTTAAATCAACAAATGGGGTGCGCATCACCATTTTTGATTTTGATGAAAATTTGCATGTGTATTCCTTTTACTTCCCAGAGCTCAAAATAGTGTTCATTTTATTTTTAAAAAATTTACCCTTTGATATATAGGCCCTTTTTGTTGTTGGCAGCAGCGAAAATCGGGCGTTTTGATGCTTTGTCTTATGAACTATAACTTTTTTTCTATCAAAGATTTTGAGCTCAACTATAGCTCATTGAAAAGCTAAGAAAAAGATCTTTTTATATATGCTATCAATAAATTTCAGATTTAAAAAAAATACTTATTTTTTCAAGGCCAAAGTTCACGACGAAAATGACATTTTTTACTACTTTCGAACATTAAAAAACCCATGAAGGGTTCAAAGTAACAAGCCGATTTTTTCATCATATATTCATAGTCATGGTTACTTACTGTATAAAAAAAATTGGCTTGTTATTCCACCTCCTTTATGAGATATGCCCCCCCAAACTTGTAAATTTTTTAAAAAATCCAATTTTCAACGCTAAAAAAATGCATGTGGGGAACAAGATAAAATTTTTTTTACATGTGGTATTTTAAGTACTTTTTACCAGCTTTCTAATAAAACAAAAGTTGCTTTGTTATTCAAAGGCGTTTGGCAGATATAAGGGACTGAACTTTCAAAAAATTGCACAAAAACAACACGATTATTTTCATTTGTTTTAATCTTTTTTTTTTATTTAAATGTAATTATGTACCTTATTCTTTGCCTTAAATGCTAAAAAAAGACTAAGAAGAGCAATGAAGAAATATATTTAAAAGTTTAATAAGATAATTTAATATTTTTAACACCTGGGAATATAGAATACCACTAAACTTGTCTGATTTTTAAACATCTGATTGCTACCTACAACAGGACTGAGCATTTCTCAACTTATCCAGGTTTGTACATACCATGTGGTCATTAGGGTGTCCCGAAAAAATCGAATTTCTATAAAGCACTTAGCCTTAGTGCGGAAAATTTGTGACTCCCCAACACAAATTACTGGGTAAAATTTCTTGACTCTGAGTTAATGCCTTCTGCTCTGGCAAGAGGCTTGAAGTTTAGAGATTTTTGGAAAAAAATCGAAAAAAGAGAAAATTTACAAAATATTTTAAAATCCACAGAATGTTACGCCTTAGTGCTGAAAATTTGTGACTTCCAAACACTAATTACTGAGAAAAATTTCCTGACTCTGAGTTAATATCTTCTGCTCTGGCAAGAGGCTTGGATTTTAGAGATTTTTAGGGAAAAAAATCAAAGAAAGAGAAAACTTACAAAATATTTTAAATTTCACCGAATGTCCAGAAATAAGGCAAAAAATTTGTGACTTCTTAACGCTAATATCAGAGCAAAATTTCGGGATTCTAAGTTAATGTCTTCCGCTATGGCAAAAGACTTGAATTTCAGGTAAAAGAACCCAACAGATTAGTATCTGAGCAAAATTTCGTGACTCTGAAATAATGTCTTCCGCTATAGCAAAATACTTAAATTTTAGTCAAAAGAGCCTTAAATATGTTAATAAAAGAGCCCAAAAGAATGGTCTCAATTTATAATCTAATTAGATGTAGAAATGAGGTCGATTAGAAATTAAAGTATTTTTGCAGTTAGAAAATTTCAAGACAAGTATTCAAAAAATTAGAACTGCATTTTTCATAGAAATTTCTATGCATTAAAGAAAAAATTACAAAATGGATTTAAATATCCTCAGTTATGGATTTAAAAACTTCATAATGTACAGTTCACGCTTTAGAATTTACAGTTAGAGAGACATCATGTATAGCTGTAATTTGTAATTATTTTTTTGCTGAAACGCAGGCATATTGTTGCGTGATTTTAAAACAGCCAAAATAAACTCGTCTCTTTTCGCTTGGCCACATACTTGATTTGATGCCTTCGAAGCTAACTTCAAGATGCGTTCAACGGCTTGTGTGTGGAAAGGGAATTGAATAAAATTCCGTTTTTCGCATGGAACTCCAACAACCAACATATTTCGAAGATCGTCTGAAGCAACATTGCGGATAACTGGTGGAGGCGTTATTTTGCAATTGCTCCAGTCTACCACACCAACATAATCTGCAGCTTCAAAGTTAAGCTTCGGGATGTGGAATACGCGCACACAGTCTTTTATCAATAGATCCACCTTCTCTAGCCTTTAAGATTCTATGAATACCGAGCTCTCTGATAGTCACATTTTAATACGTTATCATACTTAACAGAATGTTTTCTGGACAAGCAAAGAGTGCATTCCGAGCAATGACAGGATCGATTACGTAAAGATACATTTTTGGAAAGTATCTTGATGCATGACTTTGTTTGATTCTCCGATTGAACTGAAGTTGAAGTAGATGAGCCAAAAGAGTAGCGAATAGAGTCCTGCGACCTTCTCTTGGCTCTCTTTTGAAGTTTCTTTGTTTCTTCAATATCCACTGCACCGATGGACATTACCCTAGTAGTATTTTGATCACAGAGAAAGGCATTTCTTTCAACGGAACTCTTTTCTTTTTAGGACATGCACATGAATACAAATCATGGCACTTACAAGCAGCGATATCAAAGAGTTTCACTGCAACTTCCTTAAATTTCATGTGTCAATCTCTTGTTTTCTCGTTGTGTTTGACTCTTTTAAGTACAGCCTTCATGGCCACATATCTTTTGAGAAAAGTAAGTATCATTGCAACAACACGTTCTGAAATTACCGCAATGCACGAGTCCTTATACAAGTTTACTATCCTTTTTGTGAAACGATCAGCAATAATGGAGAAGCTATAGGCTTCTTATTACTAGTAATTTCTGAAGAAAATATTCGTCTCTCTTGCATACAACATTTTATAACATCTCCATAGGTTGGAAGCATGCAGTCAAAGTCTTTAGCATACCCAAAAAATTGCCCATTTAGAAATATCTCTTGGAAAAAAATTGAGCGTTTCGCTTTACGAAAAACACGCCATAAGACTTCGAAACAATATTTAAAACACTTGACTTCGTTATAGACTTAACCATATAAACAAAGAAGAGGAGCCCATTTTCAGTTCAAGAGGTAGTCTGATGTTGTCATTCAGGTGATAAATATTCGAAATATTGGAGCGTATTAGATATGTAGCAGCTTTGTTATGTGTAACTCGCATTTAAGAATTTTTTAACGAAATTCTCTAATTTCAGGCCTTTTTTCAGAGCATAAGTAATTTGCTCACAGACTTAAATTTTTAAGTATTAGTTTGTGATAGGAAGTCACAAATTTTTTGCACAAATTCTTAACATTCGGTGAAATGTATAATATTTTGTAAGTTTTCTCTTTTTTTTATTTTTTTTTCTAAAAATCTCTAAAATCCGAGCCTCTTGCCAGATCAGAAGGTATCAACTCAGAGTCACGAAAATGTTCTCAGTAATTACTGTTTGGAAGTCTCAAATTTTCAGCACTAAGGCGTAACATTCTGTGGATTTTAAAATAGTTTGTAAATTTTCTCTTTTTTCGATTTTTTTCCAAAAATCTCTAAACTTCAAGCCTCTTGCCAGAGCAGAAGGCATTATCTCAGAGTCAAGAAATTTTACCCGGTAATTAGTGTTGGGGAGTCACAAATTTTCCGCACTAAGGCTAAGTGCTTTGTACAAATTCGATTTTTTCGGGACACCCTAGTGGTCATCCTTGTTCTGACTTGCTCTCACATGTGTATCTTAGTTGTCTTTCAAATTCTGAAAGAAGTAGGTTGTTGAGCTAGTGTTTCTGCTGTAAAATCTTGTGAAGCTGATGTGATTTCTTTTCATTTCAAGTTCATTCATATTCACAGAATGTTTTGTTAAAGGTAAAAGAAGAAATTCTTTAGAATCCTTAAATATAAATTTAAATTTGTCTTTCTACATGTAAACTGTGAATAAGTTATGGATAACCCTAAATGCTCCATAGGAGTTTTTGAGAATGATGATTGTAATATTTTAAGTTACAGTAGGCAGTCTACTGTAAATAGTATTTCGGAGTACAGTGATGATGATAAAACTTTACTACACCTGAGTACTGGGTGTAAAACTATTGAAACTGTTTGTACCTACCATGCAAAAAAATTCCTTGCCAAGTTTTGCCACCTTTATGGAACTTCTTGCTGGTAGGTACAAACAGTTTCAATAGTTTTACACCTAGTTCTCAGGTGCAGTAAAGTTTTATCATCATCACTGTACTCAGAAATACTATTTACAGTAGACTGACTGCCTACTGTAACTTAAAATATTACAATCATCATTCTCAAAAACTCCTATGGAGCATTTAGGGTTATCCATAACTTATTCACAGTTTACATGCAGAAAAACAAATTTAAATTTATATTTAAGGATTCTAAAGAATTTCTTCTTTTACCTTTAACAAAACATTCTGTGATTATGAATGAACTTGAAATGAAGAGAAATCACATCAGCTTCACAAGATTTTACAGCAAAAACACTAGTTCAACAACCTACTTCTTTCAGAATTTGAAAGACAACTAAGATACACATGTGAGAGCAAGTCAGAACAAGGATGACCACATGGTATGAACAAACCTGGACAAGTTGTGAAATGCTCTGTCCTGTTGTAGGTAGCAATCAGATGTTTAAAAATCAGACAAGTTTAGTGGTATTCTATATTCCCAGGTGTTAAAAATATTAAATTATCTTATTAAACTTTAAATGTGTTTCTTCATTGCTCTTCTTAGTCTTTTTTTAGCATTTAAGGCAAAGAATTAGGTATATAATTACATTTAAATAAAAAAAAAGGTTTAAAAAAATGAAAATTATCGTGTTGTTTTTGTGCAATTTTTTGAAAGTTCAGTCCCTTATATCTGCCAAACGCCTTTGAATAACTAAGCAACTTTTATTTTATTAGAAAGCTGGTAAAAAGTACTTAAAATGCCACAAATGAAAAAGATTTTATCTTGCCCCCCACATGCATTTTTTTAGCGTTGAAAATTGGATTTTTTAAAAAATTTACAACTTTGGGGGAGCATATCTCATAAAGGGGGTGGAATAACAAGCCAATTTTTTTTATACAGTAAGTAACCATGACTATGAATATATGATGAAAAAATCGGCTTGTTACTTTGAACCCTTCATGGGTTTTTTAATGTTCGAAAGTAGTAAAAAATGTCATTTTCGTCGTGAACTTTGACCTTGAAAAAATAAGTATTTTTTTTAAATCTGAAATTTATTGATAGCATATATAAAAAGATCTTTTTCTTAGCTTTCCAATGAGCTATAGTTGAGCTCAAAATTTTTAATAGAAAAAAAGTTATAGTTCATAAGACAAAGCATCAAAACGCCTGATTTTCGCTGGTGCCAACAACAAAAAGGGCCTATATATCAAAGGGTAAATTTTTTAAAAATAAAATGAACACTATTTTGAGCTCTGGGAAGTAAAAGGAATACACATGCAAATTTTCATCAAAATCAAAATTGGTGATGCAACAACTTTTTTGAAAATTTGTTGATTTAAAATGGAATGACCCGTACGTAAGTCAAGCCCCCCCCCCCTCCATCTCGTTTTTAGAAAATTGCTTCGACTTGTTAATGATTAATTGGTTGATACTGCAACAACCACCTCTTTCAGTTTAAGGGTGAATATCAGGAAAAGTGCCAATTTGACCATGGAAATTTTCAATTTTTGAAGATACTCAGAAAATTTAATTAATAGGGTATTTCAAATACACATTAGTAACAATATTTTTTAAAAATTAGGGGCATGGTCAAGGTGAACATTTACCCCCCTTTTAGGGGGTTGTCTTTGAGCGTTACCGACATGATGAGAATGCTACCGAACTGACAAATATTACAGATTTTACACTTAGTGTATAAAAGTAATCACTTTCACTACCTTTTATGTTCAAAAATAAAATAATTATTACTCAGAATATAATAATATTTTCAGAGCCTGAACGCTTTTTTGTTTTATAAATAAAATTAGAGACTAATTAAAAGTTAGTTAAAGTCTAAATAAGTGCGACTAAGTTTGTTTCAAACAGATAAATAGGTTAAAAGATAAAAAATCAAAATCAAATAAAATTCTTAACACAATCCTAAAAACCGAATTTAATTCGGGACAGTCAGAGTTTGGCGGGGGAGGGTGATTTTCACTAAAATGTTCATAAGTTTTCCATTTTAAAACAAAATTATATTTTTGGGAGCAGTAGTTACGAACGACGGTCGGAATATTGATGTAAAAGACAAGAAGGTGAAAAGGGCAATAATTTTGTTTGAAAACTCAAATTTTGCGGAAAAATTCATGTTTTTGAAGCATTTAAAAAACAATGATTAAACTGCTAAAATAGGAAAATTTGGCAGGAAAAACGATGCACTTGAATCTATCTGTGTACTTTAAAACTCAACAAACTTATAACACGAAGAAAAAATTGCGAAAAAACATCGGTAACGCACGCATCAGTTTCGTAACAAATACCTTCTACTTCCGCGCTGCCGACATGACCGCTGCCGACATGACAAATTTCCCGCAATATGATAGCTGAACATCCCTAATTAAAGATTCGAAAATAAAAACACCTTATTATGTCCATGATAATAGGTTTCTTTTCCATTATGCAAAAATAAATTGAAAAATTACTTTATTTTGTGTCTTAATTTCCGCTGCCGATATGACACTTTATTTGGTAGAAACAGAAAAGTCAAGATTGAAAAAATCTTACCTGTAATTTAATACAGCCGAAGTGAAAATTTTCTATCGGAACTGAAACATCACATATTAGAGCTTCACCCAGCGTAATTTTTTGGCGCCAAAAAATGTTTTGTCTAGATTTTATCATTCCGAAAGTTGGCTCACTCGCCATGTTATGAAAACTTGTGACAAGCAGAAATTGCTTTTTTTTTTTTTATCGATCTAAATTCATTTTTTCTAAAACACAAGAGTTAATCGTCATAAATGAACATAAAACACGTTATTTCCTTTTGTATTTGTTTCTGCTGCGATGTTTTATAATCCACAGGATTTTTTTGAACTTTGCGATTCGAATGTGTGACGCGCTGCCGACATGACATTGAGGCAATAAAAAGAGTTCTATTGTCACAAATTAAAGCAAAACCTGAAAATTTTGTCATGGATTGTATGTGCGACGCGGTTTACTGTATGGAAAAAGAAAAATTTTTGGTTTTTATTTGGAAGTGCTTGAGAAATTCATTTGTGACTTAAATTAGCACTTTTCCTGATATTCACCCTTAAGCAAATGTAAACACCCTGGAGTACTTTATTTGAAAGCAGTTCTGATGCATTTTTAGATAAAGAGTAGCAGTTTATCTTTCCTCTGATTTTAATCTCTGTAGAGGAGAGAAAAACTGGGTATAAAAGTAAGCATTAAAGTACTTTTCTTTTCCTAAATAAAGACTTTAATGCTTTAGTCAACATCCTGACGGGATTCTTGAATTTTATGAGCTTTCAAGAAGTTTATGACTCTAAAAATATCTTGATTTTTGTTGCTCCATATTTTATACTTGTTTACAGAAAGGACACCTATAATATTTTTCTAAGGAAATAAAACTTTTTTTGATATTTTTTTTTTCGGAAGATAATCATTTGCTAGATGATAATAGCTCACGAGTTTTTTAAAGCTCATGCATTATTAATTCTCGTTTTTTGTTCGGCACACAAAAGCAGCTCGGTGAGTTTCTCATGTATTATAATGACAAAAAATAAGTGATAAAATATTCCAAAGAATTTTTTCAGAGACGAATTGGGATACTGTCACCGATTTTAATGTAGCTAAGTTTTAGATGGAACTATCTACCACACTCTCTCAGAAGTTAATAATAATATGCAATCAATGTAATCTGGAAAAAATTTGAAAAGTGTATTACTGCTTCTATAGATTTCTTAGTTGTTAAAATACTTAAGATATATGTCCACTAGGGTGCCCCAAAAAAAAAACCGAAAGTCGGAATTTTGTAACGCATACCCTCTTATTTTTTTCCTTTTACATCAAAACAATTGTAAAAAAGTTTCATGCGATTTGAACAACGGTAACCCGTGCCGACTTGCGTCCGAAAGTGCGAACTAGCGCTTTTTCACTAGGCCAAATCGAAAAAAACTTTTTTCGGAAATTCAAAATTTCATGATGATAAAACGCTTCCCCTAGATCCCAACATGTCCCACAAAATCGTTTATCCAAATTAAAAAATATTAAAGTACCCCAAACGAGGCTTAAAATTCATAATTTTCTTCAAAAAATAGCTTTTTTTCTATGTATTTTGAAAACAACGAAAGATAAATTTTAAGAAATTATCAAGATGAAAAATATGAAGTAGAAAGTGTATATTTAAAGCTAAATCTAAGTTTTTTTTCTCATTTTATATTTAGTTCTCTCGGAAATTATTCAAAAGTAAGGTTTTTTCAAGTTTTAAGTTACATTTTTTCATTTTAAATACTACATTTTTTTTTAATTATTCATCTGAAAGTATGTTCTTTAGTGATTTTGGAACTTGATATTTTCTTTAAATGTATCTGTAATTTAAAATAAATAAATAGTTAAAATAAATAAATTAAGAAAAAAAAATCTGACAACGATTTATTTACAACATATATTTACTACAATATTGCAGTACAATAAACATTACTAAACATACTATCGTTTTATTGTTTGTTTATTTCAGTCAGAGTATATATTTCGGTGCTCTTGGACGCAACACAACAAAAATTGTTTTTGCTCCTCATCAACTGTTAGCAAACCATGACAGTCCTGCATCATTTTTACAGCTCTTTCAGCTGTGTCATTTATTGGTCTAAACACTAAGACCATCCTTTTTTCTTCAAGGAATTAAGTGTTATTTGCCCATAGAGAAGGACTCTCACTAAGAAAACTATCATCAATTTCGAGCCTAGTAAGCAAAAGCTGTCTTTTAAATGATATGAACTTATCAATTGTTTTCTCAGCAAAATAATAAAATAACAGGTAACAAATGCGCGATATGAGGAAGTAACTAATTAAACAATAAGTTAATTCCTCCCCCCATTTTTTTCGATTAGGCTCAGTACACAAGTACTAGTTTACACTTTCAAACACAAGACGGCACAATTTGTAATTTTTGAAATTACAATAAAAATTTTCGACAATCATATTAATAATAAACAAACATTTATTCAATTTTTTTAAAGAAATGATGTTCTCAGTAAAATGTATATATTTCTCTAAATATTAGATTTTTTCTATTAATTTATTGCATCCTTTGTGAATTTTAAATTGCAGATACACTTAAAGAAAATATCAAGTCCAAAAATCACTGAAAAACAAACTTTCAAAACAGCATTTGCAGATAAATAATAAAAAAAATTAGTAGGGGAATGTATGGCAAAGTGAAATAGCAGGGCAAAGTGAAATGTTTTCCCAGCTTGCAGTGTAACTTATCTAGCGATATTTTAACTAAGTTCCTAGACAGATAGTTAATTCCTGTCGAAAAATAAGTAGCTCCAAAGATCAACGAAAAAATTATACAAGCCATTTTAAAAAATTGATATCTTCATTGCAATATTCATGGTTTTTCAAAAATATTTCTTGTTATTATAAAGGGATAAGATTTTTGTAATTATCATCCAAAGCATTAATTGAGAACTACTGATATCCAATGCAGTCCTAATTTAGTTAAAATTAGGCATTTTTTTAATTTTTAATGTTCAAGGTAATTTGTCAAGTGCAAGCGGGGCAAAGTGAAATAGTTCATTTCGTGTACTTATTCATTCATTTATTAAATCACTTACGTATTTCTTCATTTATTAATTCATTTACATTCTTTTACTTGATTATTTACTCATTCAATAACTAATTTTCTTATTCGTTCTCTATGTTATTCACTCATTCATTTTTTCTCACACATTAATTAATTTATTTATTCATTTACTTGCTCATTCGTTTATTTTTCGTTAATATTTTTTTTTCGTTTATTTACGCATTCATTTGATGAAAATTACTGTTAATCGTTGAATTGAAAAATTTTCATAACAAAAATATTTTATTTTTCACTTTGCCCTATGTTTTTTTTAAGTGAAAATTTTTCCCATTTTTTTAAAGCTCAAAACAACTGCTAAAGATGAAAAATAATATTTCAACGAAAGTATTATCAAAAAAACATTATTCCTTCTTTATGTTCAAAAGTTTTTAGAACAAAATTCCCATTTGTTCCTTTTGAAGCAGACAAGTAAACTTAACTATTTCACTTTGTCCGACATGAAAAATGATCAAATAAGCTTTGTACTGAAATATAATTGAAATTAAAAACCGACGTAAATAAAGTACAAATTAGGTAGAAAGTACACATGTACTGCGTACATGCTGTACTTTCTACCCAGCTTGTGCTTTATTTACGTTGATTTTTAATTTCATTTGTAAGAAAATGTATTTAAAGTAGAAAAATTTAACATAAACTTGAAAAGACTAAAATTTGAGTAATTTCCGGGAGAAATAAATATAAAATGAGGGGAAAAAATTAGATTTAGCTCTAATTATTGCATACTTTTTGCTTCATATTTTTCATCTTGATAATTTCTTACAATTTATCTTTCGTTGTTTACAAAATACATAGAAAAAAAGCTATTTTTTGAAGAAAATTATGAATTTTAAGCCTCGTTAGGGGTACCTAAATGTTTTTTTATTTGGATAAATGATTGTTTGGGACATGTTGGGATCTAGGGGAAGCGTTTTATCAATATAAAATTTTGAATTTCCGAAAAAAAGTTTTTTTCGGAAATTCAAAATTTTTGGCCTAGTGAAAAGGGCTAGTTCGCACTTTCGGACGCAAGTCGGCACGTGCCCTTCAAACTGCATGAAACTTTTTTTACAATTGTTTTGATGTAAAAGGAAAAAAATAAGAGGATATGCGTTACAAAATTCCGACTTTCGGTTTTTGGGACACCCTAATATCCACCTTCGGGATGTACTTTTTTAAAATGCTACTTAACATTTTAATAAAGTTTTCAATATTATTAAAATTGATTATAAAACTGAATTTAAGGGCAGTTTAGATAGAACATACTTTCAAAATGATATAGGTCAGTTTAAATATTTTTTGGGTCTAAAATATTTGTATTTTAAAACTTAGTTGAAATTTAATCACATCTTAACACCAACAGATATTACATATGCTTATGCTTTGTGTGTATACATTAGTGTTTTATATACATATTATTGATAATTAAAGAAAAATAATTTAGAATTTACTTGAAAAGTTATCGGCACAAAATTACAGATTAATATGCCACAATATTTCACAATTTTTTAAAGGCAATCCAAAACATTGATTCAATTAATAGTAGAAAACACTTTGTCTGCTTGCTATTACTTTCAACCTTTTAAAGAGCAATGTCAAAGCAGTTTTAAACTATATATTTGCTTATTGATGTTTAAACTCAACAAATCCTAACGCAAACAGAATGAATCATGGGCGCATATAAATAACAAGAAGTTCTGTCAAGAACTAAACGAGCCTACTTTCCCGTACATCGACATCGGCATTCTAGCATCTGATCATTATTCTCTTGATTATCTAAGACTAAAAATTATGTCAAACATACCTTTAAAAGCAAAATATACCTCTCTCATCAGATGAAATAGACACATAAAAAGTAAATAAATGAATAAATAAAGTTTTGTCGCACCTTTTAAAGAATGTAACTGTTACAGTTCTTCCGTAGAAAAATTCCTCAATTGTTTTCAAAAAAAAAATTAAAAGTACAAAGTACATCAAAACACATTTTATCAAAGAAAGAAAAAAAAAAGAAAAAAAAAGAAAAAAAAAAACTCGTCCGTTGATAAAATGTCTCGAATTTCACTTTTAATCCGTTGCCAGTTGTTAAATATAAATTAAGAATAAAATGCCCTAGTGAATGAAACATTTTTGTTACAAAAAAAAATCGTCTGCCAAAAATAATAATAATAATAATAATAAATTCAATAAAACAAATGAATAAATGAACAAAAAATCGTCTGCACAGTCAGTCATTTTTTTCGGACTGTTTACTCAAAAGTTATTAGGGGTGACAGCTTGCTTGAGCGGTTCAATGTTGAATGAAAAATTGTTCAAATCGGAAATGTAAATACGGGAATGAAGTATCCTTGAAAAGTTCTTTCCAACAAAAAAAAGTTTGTTCAAATCGGACTGTTCATTAAAAAGTTAGTATCGCGGAACCGGTTATTTGAACGGCTCAAAGTTGAACCAAAAATTGTTCAAATCAAAAAATCAAATATGGGAATGAGCTGTACTCGCCGAGATCTTTCCAACAAAAAAAAGTTTGTCCAAATCGGAATGTTCATTCAAAAGTTATTAGGGGGGGACAGACAGACAGACCGACCGACAGACCGACAGACACACAAATTCCCCATCTCAATACCCTACTTTCAAATTTTTAATTTTTCGATATTCATTTTACCTCTTTATTTTTTTAACTTGGCGATATTTTTTGGACTTGGCGATATTTTTTTCAACTTGGCGATATTTTTTCGACTTGGCGATATTTTTTCGATGCATTAAGCTACTTTTAATACTTTTTTCGTCTTTCTTTTATTTTTAACGGGAAAGTAGGCTAAAAAATATATATGTACAAGGGATTCGCTGCACGAAAATAATTCTCGAAATGAAAGCCCTGCTTTTAGAGGACATTTCGGAGAAGGATTTGAGGTAACACTACAGCTCCGGTGCAAAGCGACTTCACAACCTCAAATCCGATTTCAAAAAATCGGTGTGCGATATATTTTAAATCCTCTTTCGGCAGAAATCGAATTTTGCCAATATCGGTTTACACTGTAATCCCAACTGTCACCTGCTGTACCGAATCTTGCGAAAATTTGATATCAAGCGAAGTATTATTTTCACAGACTCAGAGCAGAATGATTGGAAGGGCAGGCAAAGTCACCTTTTTATTTTAAAGTTTTCTATTTGCTTGAATTCTGATGAGATGTAAGTGTACTTAAGTACAATTTGTATAGCAGTAGTTTAAAATCATTCGATCAATTTTGAGTTAAGTTCCTGTTGCGATTTTTTCTATTATGACAAATAATAAGTAACTAAATAAGAAATAGTAAACAACGAATCTTTTTTTAGCATAAGGAATTAAACAAGAAAAAAAAAAACCTAGTTGTTTGATAGTTGCATAACTTTTGTCCCAGTAAGTATGAAAGGACATGGGTCATTTTCACCATATGCTTACATTTCAGAATTTTTAAGTAATTTTTTTAACTTGCTATTTTCTTTTAGAATCACTAACAGATGTTTTTTCACACATTTTAGGTGTGCGAAAAAATAATTGGTTGTACACTTTGATGCATAATTAAGTATTCAAATGCTGTTGTAAACCTTTAATTTGCAAGGAAAATTGTTGTCCGTTACCACACAAAATCAATGTGAAATCTCACTTTTAAACTATATCATAACCCCTAGAACCAACTTCACTTGAAATTATTTGCGTCCCTGAAGTTTTAAAACGATGTTTGCGATTATTAAAATATTGATCAAAAACTGTATGGTAACGGACTTGACATTTGGTAACGGATTTGACCAGTAATGGACTTGACATTTCAACCAAAATGTCAAATTCATGGCTAGATTGTCGAATTTAAAAATCGAACAACAATATGCATTTTCTTAGAGTTGTATAATAAGCAATATTTCGGGGTAAAAGTTGAGAAAAAGTAAAAATTAATACTAATATCTTTGGTAACAGACTTGACAAAGAATAAAAATACGCACCTGGAAGAAATCTTGTGCGAAACGCCACAGCAATACTTCTTGACTCAGGAAAACAAAATGGTATGAAATAGTTACGTCACTAGTTTGTTAAGTTAACTGAATAAGTGTTACCATCTTTTGACTGCAATAAATACCTTTTTTAGCTAAAATAATCTTAGGGTAACGGACTTGACAAGAACTTCCGGACAAAATATATTCATACATTTCTTAATTAAAAAAAATACTATTGTCAATATTTCCCATGAACATCATACACTAATAGTCAATATATAAAAATAATTTGTTATATATAATTTTTTATACAATTAAGTATATAAAAAAACAGTTGAACTTGCGAAAATTGGAAATGGACAAGCGTTTTTACCTTGATTCTCATTTTTAAAGACTTATATAAAAATAAATAAATAAATTACAATAATATTTTGAGTGATAGAATTTTTTTGGGGGTTTTTTCTTGCAGAAAATAATTGTTCGCGTTGAATTTAAAATATCAGTTATGCTTCAAAATCGTCTTTTTAACCTCCGGACAGCAAATGTAAGTAAATTTTGAAAATGACCCACATGCATTACAATTTGTAGCAATACGGTGGTTTTACAGTCGATGGCCTATTTTACAACCAAGTAGTGTCTTTCTGAAAAGTATCACACACGCACAGTAGAACCTTTCTATAAGTGGCACAAATATGACTGATAATTTGGTATTTTAAATTCAGGTGTCCCTTATTCGGAGGTATCTGAGTACGCAATGTATTAATTTCGTATCATTTTATTATACATAAACCAAAAGCTGTTAACACTTTGATATAAGAGAGAGAGAGAGAGAGAGAGAGAATTTCATGTACACGCCACAAGATTCAGAATCCTTCAAATTAAAAACTTTAGATTAATACCAGAATATTCAATAGTATTTCTTATTAACTAATATCTTAACCCTCTGGTTGCTTATCCCGCGATTTCCACGGGCAACGAAAAAGTAACAAAATTTGCTCATCCCGCGATTTTCACGCGCACAACGTAATTTAAAACCTTATTCCTCAATTCCATCGTTTAAATGTCAGCAATGAATTTTCTGAAGCATTTATTTGCACAGACCGCTCGGCCATTTTACAAGCCCGATACCTCCTAATTTAGTAAAGAAAGGGTTTCGTCGAAAGTGTGGTTTTTATTGCTCAAAAGTTGGAAAAAAAAAATAGTATTGTTGTTCGAATTCGGTGTAAAAAACATGAAGGTAGAACTTTTCTTGTACATTGTTGCAAGATTTATCATATTAAGGATATTTTCTAACGTAATATGAGTAAATTTAGTACACAAGTTTTATATTGGTTTTTCATACATAAAAAATATGCATATTTTTAAAGACTTCGTTAAGAAAATTGAGCTGTCAGAGGGTTAATTTGCATAATTTTTCTCTGTGATTGTCCCTTGTGCAGCTTATCTCTTATTTCGAGGTAAATACACGGAGTTCTCTATTCAAACGGATTGGGACTATAAAAAATGTCTCTTAAATAGACGTGTCATTTAGACGTGTACTACAGTATAAATATAGTTTTACCCTAGGGTTCTTCCATTGTTCAACTTTTTAAAAAATACAACGCACTCTGCTAAAAATCATAAAGCGGCTTTAAACTTAATTCCGACAGTACTGTGCACTAGAGGTTGCTCTCTAGGGGATACTGTCGAAATTAATCTACAAAACACTTTATTTTTTAAGTTTGTGCCAAAGAGGGACCTAGAACAAAAATCGTTCGCGTTTATGGAAATGTCTAATTAAAAAAAAAAAAGAAACATCGTTTTAAAATCTGTCTGCAGTCTATTTTAGACAACTCTTATAAAAAAGTTAAATGATGTATGTAATATGCTTGCTTAGCTATGTATTTAGTTGAAGTTTCCTAATTGAATGCCATTAACATTTTTGACATATTTGGAGTTAAAAAGATGTATTTGCTTAAAACACATATTTTTCCTATGTGCTCAATAGAAGAAAATAGCTTAAGTTTTAACCAGTTTTTTTAATCCAAAAGCCAGAAACTATTCAAGATCAAATAATTTGCTCTGAATTTATTCCATTTAGTGTTTTTTAATCCATTCTCACTTAGCATGTTTTTCAAAACGTCATGTTATTTAAAAGCGAAACCTGCATGATTTTAGAGTTTAGAGTAATTTTGTTGAAATGTATCTAATTTTATTCTCAACACATGGTTTTCTTTGAAAAGGCGAAAAGGTTTGCTTTTGCCCTAAAGCTCCGCTAGAAAAAAAAAAAAAAACCGTCTGATTGATGGCAAGTGATGTTTCTTATTGCAAAACTTTTTCGAACTGGCTCTAACGTAGAAATGAAAAGTGACTTTAGCCTCAAGGTGTACAAGGTTTTGAAATATGACGGAAAGAGACATTTTGAATTTTCGGAAAGAATTCCCAGTTCCTGTTATAAATCAGAGAAACTAGATTCTGGAATTGAGTCGAAAAATGCGTATTTTCTAAGCTTGGTATTTCTTCCAAAAAAATACGAAGTAACTAATAAAGGAGCGATCAAGGTTTTCTTAACGTAGGGCAGTTTCATTTTAATAAGA
Source organism: Uloborus plumipes (assembly GCA_038373865.1). Lineage (NCBI taxonomy): Eukaryota > Metazoa > Arthropoda > Arachnida > Araneae > Uloboridae > Uloborus > Uloborus plumipes. Next base: position 84,223 of record JAXGGA010001281.1, read on the forward strand.
AGCATTAATTACTGCACAAAACTGGCTGCAAAGTTCAAGTATGTCAGATTTTTGTTTCGTTGCAAAAAATTTCTCGAAGAAGAACACTGGCTCTACTTTAATAAAATAATTTAGTTTTGAAGATTTTCAGAAACAGTATTCATAAAATATTTATTTTGGCTCTGTAACGGCCGTAACTTACGAGATACGTCCGTTACAGTGAAAATGATATTAAATAAAAACATTTTCTACAAATCTTCAAAATTTAACTGCATTATATAGAAGTAAAGACCATGTTTTTCATGTTTGTAAAGTAAAACAAGGACTTAATATATTTCTAATCTTTGTGAGCTGATTTGTAAAAAACTGAGACATAGGTACCGTGGAATTGGCCGTAAGTCATTATGAATATTCACTTATTATTCAAATTCATTTGTTTGTGCTTAGAATATTGAAATTAATACTTGTTTCTGATTTCACAACTAATAAAATAAGTGCACTAAATAAGGTCGAACTAAGGTTTTGGTTCTAATATCTCGCTCATTTTTACGGAGTTTTGTACACTCTTTAAAGGATTTAATGAAAAAGAGAAAACAGAATCCTTCCAATTAAGGGAAAATTAAGTAAATTATCTTGGTCGGCAATTTGACAAAGCATGGCAAATTGTCCTTATTAAGAGCACGGTTTCCCAATAAGGCCAGCTTTGAAAAATGCAATTAAATTTAAAAATAATGAAAAAGTCATTATTGTCAATGAGAACGCATACTTCTAAAGACGAGTTAAATTAAAAGTGGTAAAGCCAGTAAAACAGCCGGTTTCTGAAGCAAGAAATTTTCCCCTATTTTTTTTTTTTTTGAAAGTGCAAATTTTCTGCGAAAAATAAGATATTTCAATGCAAGTTTTATCGAAAAATACATTGTTCGTTCTTTACTTACTGTAATTTTCAAAACAAACTTGCGATTTGTCAGTGTTGAAAAGCTATCGCGGCGATCAGCAGAGTACATCTCAACTCCACTGGCGCATGAAATGTTGACGTTTTTAAAGCTCGTATGTGGTCAGTTTGTTTTATTTTTCACCACTCTGTAGTTTCTACTTTTAAACTGTTTTTAGTCCTTCTAAATGTTTGTATTTTAAAAGTTTAATATAATTAAATTAGTTCTTGTTAAAACGTGCGTGTTATGCATCTCTTCCGACTACTAACTATCTCAATCATTCCATTTTGCCCCACATTCGCCTATTGCTGTTAAAATCTAATAGTATTATATGTTCTTACTCGTGAGTATTTTTTCAGAAAGTAGGAAAACAGCAGGGGCATAATGAAATACCAATAGGATGAATCCTAGTTTAAGGTCCGGCGATAAATTATTTAATCTGGCAACCATTATATTCATTCTTTCTAATTTAGATTTATGGTTCTCTGGCTACCATTTATTAATTCTGCCCACAGTCTGAAAAAAATCGCCAAACCCGGACCCTAAAGTAGGAATTTACCTACCAATAAATCTAACTATTGAAGAAAAAAATCTTGCGATGACAACTTTATCCGTAAAAAATTCTGAATTCGCTTTTTATGCAATAGCCCAAATATAACAATTCAAAAGCGTAAATCTTTCACTGAAGCTCTGGCAAAACTAAACAGATTATTTTAGATAACGAGCAGTTTTGTTACACTGGAAAATTGTTCTTTCCCTTGTAGAAATCTCAATACAATTAAGATTCTTTACTTTTCCTTCAAGTGTCATCTGCTAACATTAATTCTGGGGAAAGCAAATGATTAGGAGGGTCAATATTTACCGTGCAATCACAACTCAGACAAATTCTAACCGTCTGAAGGGATTTTATGGTCAAAAGAAGATGGCATTTACGCTTAGGAGAGCCATCGTTAACGAAATTAGGCAGAAAACGGAGAGTTGCTGTTAAAGGAATTGGGCGTAAAAGGGTTTTTATTTAAGTTATTAAGTAGCAGAAAAAACATTAATGTAGATTCTTTTTTTAACAATCTTAGATTGGGGGAATAATTTATTTATATTTCTCATAAATTCAGTAAATGGATTTTATTTATTTTTTTTTTCATTTCTAACATACGTCAGCCATGTAAGTGTATTTGATTTTTTTTACTTTAAATATTTTGTCACTTTGAAATGTAATTTTCATATGGTCATCAAACTGCGGATTATTATATGTTTTAATCACCTGAGCTAAGGTTTGTGTATAATAAATACATATAAATTAAGGGTGATTTACAATCATATGTTATTTTTTTTAACCCACAGATCAGTACTCTTTTTTTTCTCTCTCACATTCATCAATCTTAATATACGGGTGAAATTTCAACCTGTAACTCTCATAAAAATATAATTCTCATTGCTTCAAATCGTTTTCAAGTTTTGTTAAATTTAAATATTTTTGTGGCAATTGTACTGGAATTTGCTAGAAGTTTTTAATTCTATCTTAACTATTTCAAGACATTTAATGCTATTGATTCACTTACAGTATTGTGTAAGTAATTTTACAGTTTCAATTTTTTCATATCTCTTTGCTTCGGACGTTTTAAACACTGACTGTTTTTGTTGTCTTAAGTATTACTTTTAAATCTCATTTGACATTCTATAAAATAAACTGATAATGTTCTCATAACTTAAAGAAATTCTTTTGATTTCTTGATTTTGCAGAATACTTCTCTCAACCATGATATTCAACCTTATTAGATTATTTCACCTTTTTTCGTACTTCTCTAACTGCTATTACATTTGCATACGTTGGGAGGAAAAGCTCAATTGTTCTTTGTAAAATCTCCAATTCTAATATTATCTTAAAAAATTTTAATTACTCAAGATCTTTTATATTTCATATCTTTATCCCTGCAATGCTTTTTGCTTTATCCACAGTAGAGGTTTGTTCCTAAACGAAACTAAATTAATTCATCAGTAAGATACCACAAGTGTTGTTTTTAAAACTGTCCTTGTTTCTATTTTATTTTCGGATAGACTATTTCATCCAGGGACGTCATTTCAAGTTTTTCAAGGGGGGGGGGGCAAAGGGTCCAAACTCCATGCAATTTCATCGGAAAACATCAAAAGCCGCGCCCACTTATATGTAAATACATTGATTTCTCAAAGTCAGGGTGGGGACAATTGACCCCCCTGCCCCCCCCCCCCAAATGACGGGCCTGATTTCATCTCTTTTAAAGTGTTACCCCAAGTTCACGTTATTTCCCAGAAATATAATTAGTAGCGTACATAACGCTGTCGATGTTTTCGAAACATCGATGTTTTTGTTAAAACATCGACGTTTTTACCATCACTGTTTGAGTGTACCCTAAAGGTCGAGACTAGCGGTCGCCACTTGCCAGTGGTGACTAAAAATTATTTTTGGCGACTACAAGATGTCATGTTGGTCGCCGAACTGACGACCTACTTTTTTTCTGAACAAAAATATGGCCATTAGCATCGTCACTGATGGCCAATGTTAACTTGGAGAGACAATCTATCCATCTGCTATACAGAACATCTAAATACATAACTTCAATCCAGAAAATACAATGGCATTTTGTTGGAAAAATAGTCAAAGGTGACAAAATTTAAGATTAATCAGCAGATTGAATTACATTTTTTAATAGTTCAAGCATGCTGGTGCGTTAAGTTTTAGTTTTATTTGCACACTGTCTTATTATTTGGATTTTAAAATAAATAATTTTCTTTTTCAGAAAAGGTTTATAAGTTTTTTTTAAACATTTTTCTTTAATATACAGTCATTTAGTTAAGATAAATGAAAGTACATTGTGTAATATTACTATATGCAGGATGAAGGGAAGTGGAATTACAATTTTGGAACTTGGTTCAAAGTGTCCATCAAAAACGCGAAAGTAGCCACTAACTTTTTGGGTTTACTGTCACTGGCCACTATCAATTTTTTTTAGTCTCAAGCTTTAGTGTACCCCATTAAAATTAAAAATCTATTAAAATTTTGCGTTGGTATTCTAATCTCTACTAATAATAAAGCTGAAGGTTTGTCTCTCTTTCTGTCCTTCTGTCTTTCCTTCTGTCCTTCTGTTACGCGCGTAGCGCCAAAACCGTTAGGTCGATTTTCATGCCACTTGGTACAAAATTAGTTTGTAGCATATAGTTTTGCACCTCGAAGCGATTTTTTGAAAATTCCATTTCGTTCTTTTTCTATTCGAATTCTTAGCGGAAATTCGATAAAATAGGGAAGAAATATTTCACACACATTTTCAAGTCTTATGTCATTCGAAAGCTTGGAATTTTCTGCACAAAATGAAGTTTTTTCGAAGTTTCTACGATCATCAGGAGAGCTGTAACAATTGTTTTAAAAATCCCGGAATTCAAGGCTTACCTTCAGTAAAGCAAACCAAACGATTCTAAATGTAATAGCTCGAGGATAAAATTTGTTTGAAAAGAGAGATGAAATGAATTATTTTATCAACGGAAATCAACTTTTCATGTTGTTACCATGGTTACGTGTTCATACTTATTTTTGTTTTGTTCTTTTTCCAGCGTTGCCAGACGTAGTATTTTTGATACTACGGTTGTATTTTTTCGGCCCAAATAAGGAGCGTAGTATTTTTCCGGCAACCCTGTTTCCAATATTCTAATGACTTAATTAAAAGATTTGGCGGATTTTTTTTTTTTCATTTTAATAGATTTCGCATTTCAGCAACATTGATTTTGGCAACGTTTGGAAACAGTAGTATTTTGTAATATTTTTTTAGAGAAGGCGTAGTATTTTTTTGTTTTAATTCTCTGGCAACCCTGTCTTTTTCCCGGTGAAAACGCTTTGGGACCTTACTTGGCGCGTTTTTGCGTGTCTCGCGGAAGTGAAAGCTTTGAGAGAAACTACGCAAAATAGCCAGGGTTACCACGCTTGGCGCGCCTATCGCCCATCTAGCGAGAAAAGGGTACCTAAAGCACAGATTAACCAAATATCGTATCAATTGCGATATTGCATCGTTCTTTTTAAAGTGTTTCATTTCGGAAAATGTATTGTTTTGTTTTTTAAGCTAGGAAAGAAAACTTTCTTCTTCTTTTAAACTTTGGTAAGATTTCTGTTAGTTTCTGTGAGAAACAAAATTGTTCTTATTTTCTCTTTTGGCTTATTTTTGTGCATCTGCCCTTGGGGTTGCATTCGAATGTTCCAAGGGGGTGTTTTACCCCTTTTGTGGAGTAAATCAGTGTTCATTTCAATGCAGACAAAAGTGATATGAATTGGCACGACCACTTGGCGTTATATAGCCAAGCTTTTGGTCGCCAAGTATTTGCCGCCATTTTGGCGACATATCACCAAGTTGGCGAAAAAAATTGTTTTCTTTTTTTATTTGGACTCAATTTGGCGCTATTGGCGATATTTTGCGAAAAATCCACTGAATGATGTTAAAATCGGCGATATTTAGGGGATTAATCATTGTAAAACATTTTTTTTGCATTGTTTCGTGGCAAACTAGGGATATAAATGTTTGAACTGTTATCTTGCTCACTCCAAGCACTATTTTAGCACTTAAGGCATCTTCTAAGAAATTTACACGTAAAATTAAGTAGCGTGGGGTCCATACCAGATTTTTATATCATACTTTGAAGGAATTATAGTTGAATTACAACTAAAATAGAGCATTTTTTCTGCTATATCAATTATTTTACAAATGAACTTTTAATTTTATACCACGGGCAAAGCCGTGCGGGTACTGCTAGTTTGTAAATAAAAGCACATCTAATTATAGTTCGAGTTTAAATACTAAGTAAACTTAACAGTGTCTCCACCGTTTCGCACACACGAAACTTCTTTCCATCCTGTTTTTCCCCTTCTCATCTTATCTTTTGACATTATTACCCAGGTAGCACAAAAAACGTTTAAACGTTTTATAAACGTTTTTAATCCGTTGTCACAACGTTAATAACCATTTTACAACCTTTAAAAAACGAAGTGTGCTATTTGAGAAGGGATTTGAAACCAGGGAAAAATAAGAAGTTCCGTCCAGAACTAAACCAGCCTCCTTTCCCGTTTACCAACGGCAACTTCCTGATCAATTTATTTTAATTGAAGGGCCAAGTGGATGAAGGTGATATGTGACAATCTTAGTTTTACTTACTTTTTACCATGGATGAAGGTGTTAAGGGTCATTCCATAGAAATGTCAGCCTCAGCCGAAGAAAAAAAAAATACCGAAGTAAAAAAAGTATCAAAAAAAAAAAATAAATAAATAAATAAAAATCATACAGCATGAGAAGTTAAAAAATATTGAAAAAGTATTGTAATTATCATTGAGATTAGCCATAATAAATAGTTTGTAGCTTGTTTACTGCTTGTTATTCGATGGTTACGTTAGTCACGTTACATTAGTCACACTCCATCTTGAGTAAAAGTGACACTTAAGACTAAAAAGTATTAAGATTTAATAAATGTGTAATATGTTTTTAAAAGCCAACTTTGCACATTTTTCAAATATATCATTCAATTTTTAACACTTGCTAAACTTTGAGAAATTTTTACCTCACAACATGAGCACTAATTTTCAGGGTTGCAAAAATGTTACGCTAGTCACGCTGCTATTTTGGTTGAAAAAATATCTACTGTCAATAATTTTGTTTTAAATTCTTGGCAGAAATGATACATAGATACCATGTGCATTGTAAATCCACCAGCATAACTAAAAAATATTTTTTATCCTTTAAGTTACAAGTAAAAACAGTTAAAAAATCAGCTCTGAATGTTTAGTTAGTCAGGATGGAATGACCCTTAAGGTAATAATTATTTTTTGAAAACATTTTTTAGAAATTAAAAATATTGTCACATATCGCCTTTATTCACTTGTCCCTTCAACGGTGTATGTGAGCTAACACAATTGAACACACACTAATTTGAATTTGTGTAAATCGGCGAAATTCAAATGTCACACATCACCTTTATCCACTTGCCCTTTCAATTATCCTTGAAATTCTTAAGTATTTCAAAAGGTAAGGTTGAAACGGCATAAAACGGATGAAAGGAAGCTTTGTGTTTGGAAAACGGCGGCTGCACCGTAAAATTTATTTTGAATTTAAACAAATCATTGTTGCGTATGGTTTAATTTTCAAATTAGAATCCTAAATCGTAATTTAATAGGATACTTATACTTAAGTACGTAACTTAAAATATTACACAACTTATTACGAAAAAAAAGCACAAGGAAAACAAATTTGTTACCGTAATATAGTGAAACTTTTTTTAATAGCACAATACACTAAATCAAGATGAAAAACTTCATCTTTGTATCAGAAGAAATTAAATCTTTATATATAAAAAAAAAGACATATAAGCTGAACCAAATAAGAAACTAAATGAGAAAGTCGTACTTCTATTGTTCTTTGCCGTATCTAAATCTCAACACTAAAAGGAATATTTTCTTTTTACCAAATCAAAGAAATTATCCGTTTCTTTCTTCCACAGCTGTTCAGCAAAGTAATAAGTAGAAAACGGTGATGGAAAAAGTTAATCTCCCTTAATCCCTTGCGGCTGTGCCAAAGTTTAGGTTATTTTTTTTATGAATCAGTCTCTTTTCGTAAACATTTTAACTTTATTCGTCGTGTGATACATGAATAAAAAAGTTCTAGAACATATCTTAACATTTCATTTCATTCATTGTATTTTGTTCTCCTGTCTTCCTCAAGTTTATTTATTTTCCATTATCACTATGTCAAATTAATCCTGTACAGGTTTAAGATTATTTGATTAGGCTACTTATGCATGTAAAGAGCGAAAGAAAAATGATAAACTCTTTTATTCTGTGGTTTACTAACGAAATTTTACAAAATAAGGTTTACGATAATTGTTGGTTGTCAATAATTAAGTGAATCAAACGAGAAATTAATCTATTTGTCATGTTTTCTGATTTCATTACAACAGGAATAATTATTTTCTGGGGGATAATATATTTATCTTATAATTTGGCCTAAATTGTTGAGGGAATTGTGCTAAGAAAAAGGGCATTCTTGTGGTTATCCCAAACTCACTGACTGAAAATTTTCCGTCATCTGGTAATTTAACCACTAGTACAGCCCTTCATGAGTAGCATTCAAGGGGGCGTTTTCCAACAGGATAACGCTCGCCCTCACATCGCTGCTGTAATGCAATGTACTCTACAGAGTTCTGAGATGTTACCATGACCTGAAAAATCACCAGGTATGTCTCCAATTGATAACGTATGGGATATCATGTGACGGCACCTCGAGCATCATCCACAGTATGCAATGACGGTCCTAGTATTGACACAACAAGTGCAACAAGCATGGAACTCCATACTACAAAGTGACATTTGGCACCTGTATGACATAATGCATGCACGCTTACAGGCTTGCCTTCAAAATTCTGGAGGTTACACCCTCTACTAAATTAACATAATTTCACATTTGCACAGCATTTTCTTGAGCTTAAATTAGAAAGTGATCTTGTACATTTAATCAATTAAACATGTTAACTAGACAGTTGCAGTACCCAAATTTCATTACTCTACAGAAATTTTTTCTTGGTGTTGGGATTTTTTTCCGCCAGTGTATAATCACTAAATTACTGGGGGAAAAAAACAACAATATTTTTTCGTTAATGATTCATTTTTCGTTTTCAGTTGAATTTTATACATCAGCTCATAAGCTTTTGAAATGTCATATGTATGGGTTAATGCCAATATCTAACATGTAATGAACAAATATAAAACAAAACTCGCATTTTCTGCATGACGTCTCAAGTTTTAATAACGATTTCCGTTTAGAAAGAGAAATAAATGTGTTATATCAGAGGGTGAGTAAAAGTTCCAAAAAAAGTTGAATTATGTAAATAAACAAAACAACATTTAAACAAGAAATTATAAAAACGAAACCACTGAAAAAAAACCCATCTAATACTAAACGGTCATTTAAGTCTTTTAAGTCTGAGTTACTGTATGGTATGGAATAATAGCATGGAATAAGCTCAATCCACCATTTATTGAAAACCTTTTACTTTATGACTAATGCAGTTCAAATTAAACTATCTTTAAATTAGTGTTCAATAATTATCCCGTTTAAAAAGCAATTATCGTTAATTTCTGGGCTAATTCTTAAACACTGATATGTGCATCTAATGCTTGCGCGTGCGCACACAAACACACATGTTAATACTCGTCATCATGTTTCTGTGTGTTACATGCAAATTTGTTTAATTAAAAATAAAATATGCAAACAAATATGTTTTATATACTACGACAATGGAGAACATATTTCATTAACATAAAACAGAACATCTGAAGAACTTTTTTTGCGACATTAAATTTGTTATACTTACTTTCAACTTCTGTGATTAAAAAAAAATATTTTTCGGAATAAAAAAACATATATATTTTTACTTATTTTCTACTTAATCGTAAATGCTAACAGTGAGCCTTTTTTTATTTTTCCTATTATCTCGCTTATTTTTTGATTTATGGCTTTTTCTCATAGTACTAGCTTCTATATTTATTTCTAACGAAAAAAAGAAGGAAAAAGAAAAACATTCTAGCCTAATGATTTAGTGCGTCTCTCCCAAAACAGAGCCAAATCAGAATTCATTAACTTGTACTTTGTAAATTGAAAATAACTTTTTCCGGAAATTTATTCTTACTTAAAAAAGACAGAAATTTCATTAGGAAGACAATTGGTATTTGCAAAACAAAATTATGAAAACACCGGGAAAATGCTATTATTGAATTAGTCTGTAGCAGAAGTTAGCAAAGATAATTTGCATGAAAACTCTTTTTCTTGCGTTTAATGGTTTCGAAGCATAAGCAACCTAGTATCCTTTTATGTATAAAACGGAAGTTGTAAGAACAAAAAGCAGCAAATTCGTAAATTTAATCAATTTCCGAATGTGGGTCTATTTGAGAGCTACATCTAGTTACAAAAGTAATTTCATTCAATAAGTTTGCTTGGTTTTAAAGGAGTTCAATCCTATGATTGTTAAAAGAAAATTAAATTTTCCGTCATTACTTCGGCTGATTTCGAGTTTATTAATTTAGGAACGTTTTGTCTTAGGGGAAAATATTTTTCTGATTTCCTAAGCGTACTTAAAGCAAAAATAATAGTAGTTTGTTTACAAAAGGCAAGCTTTCTCAAAATTGCAGTTACTTTGCGATTGATTGATGTTGAACCATTTTATGTTTGCACAATATAAGAAGCTTTCAATTTGCTATATGTAATAAACGTACACACGTACGTCTGTTAGAAATCTAGCAAAATAGAAATATACTGCCTGCTATTCAATCTCTACGTCAAAATCGTTTTCTGTTTTCTTAAATATAAAGATAATGCTCACTTATTATTAATAGTGCAATATATATTTTACAGAACAAAATTTGCTATCATGCATTTTATTCATTACAATAAGGAATGGAAAATTGTGTGTGAATCTCATGGGTGTCTTTAGGGGAAAAGTTACGTTACTTAATGAAATTTGTAATTACAGTTACTTATCTGATGCTTTAAAACTATTTCATAAAACGTGAAATCTAAGGGAGGAATTTATATTTCTACAATTTCTTAAACTTAAAATGTAGTAGAGTAGGTTATTTTATTTCCTGCTTTGTACTCAGAAAAGATATACACTGTAAGTATTTTAATACAATTTTACAAGCTGCGACTTTGCTTCAAATCGAATATTTTGCTCGTAAAACTTTACAAACGTATAATTGAATCAACCCAGACAAAATAAAATGTACAATTTTCTATACTATTCAGAAATATGTTCTTGGTTTACTGAATTGAGAAATTTTGTTTTTCGTTTATAAATGTTTTTTTTGTGAATAGCGAAGAGATAGGAGATATTGAATTAAGTTTCATTCTCAAGGGCTCCCTGCTATGCTAGTAATATCCCAAAGAAAAATATATGCATTCAAATCTGTAACATAAATTTTGAAAATAATAAGAATTTCAACACCCTAATGTTTCGTTATTTTATCGCTCAAATAATTTTATATTTGGAAAATTTGAACATGTTTTCAGAAACGAAATCTTGTTTCACTGAAAGAAGAACATTTTTACATTAGAAACTGCTGTTTTATTAAGAAATGCTGAATCTATTTTCGCATTTTTCTTTGTTTTGAATATTTACTGTTAAATTAACATTAAACTTGGTTTTCTGTAAATACCTAAAAGGTTTCGAGAAAAACAAGTCAAATCAGAGCCTTGTTGTTATAGTGCGATATAAATTCAAACGTATTGACTTATATAGAATAGAATTTGACTGTTTTAGTTGCATAAAATATCGACTTTTAAATGTAAAGACTTTTGGGTAGAATGTATAGAAATTGACTTGTTTGGGAAGGGGGATATTCCCTAAATTGGAAAAATTTTTTTTTTTTGAAAGAGCATGCTTCAAAGCACTGATGAATAAGGTGGAAAAAACAAGTTTCAATTGCTTAACCCTTTATACCCCAACGGGACTCAAAAGTCCCTCTTATATTAATTTAGTATTATGAATCCTATATGGCTGGAATCATGCTGAAGCTTTTGAGTACCACTCCTTGTACTTCGCTGAGAGGCCGACAGATCCCAAGTAGCACACTTAGTTTTTTAAAGGTTGTAAAATGGTTATTAACGTTGTAACAACCGCTTAAAAACGTTTATAAAACGCTTAAAGGTCATTTGTGCTACCAGAGATGGTACCTGCGTTCAGAAAGTTTTCATGGGGGCGTAGAGGGCCTTAGACCCCCAAAATTTTCTTTATTCATTAAACATGATTTTTGATGTATTTTCAACTCAAAAAATCGAAAAAATACATGAAAATTTATTGTTAAATTAATTTGGAACATAAAGGGCTAAAGTAAGGAATATAATCTAAAAGCAACACAAAATGAACTGCTTTGAAAGTGCCACCTCATTCTCTGTTGCAGTGGAAAGAAAGATAAATCGCAAGAGATCAAATAAAGGAATAACTCACTATAGGTCTTAATTCAACTTTAATGTCAGTATTACATCTTAGTTATTTAAGCAGGTGGTTGAAAAACTACATTGCGCACATTGTTTATAAAGAGTTAATGTTCACAGAAAAGGTGTGCGCGCTATGACATTCCAAATGCGTCAACAGCCCGCAGCTAGGTGCAGGCAAAAACTTTGGTCCGGTAGACACAGGTGAAGAGACAAAGAAGACAAGAAGTTCTGTCAAGAACTAAACGAGCCTACTTTCCCGTACATCGACATCGGCATTGTAGCATCTGATCAATATTCTCTTGATTATCTGAAACTGAAAATTATGTCAAACATACCTCTATAGCACTTAAAGCTGATTTCTCAAAGCAATTCGATGCTGAAATTAATAGCTCTTTATCACCATGCTCAGTTAGTAGCACATTAAATGAAATTTGTCATAAAATATCCTACATCAAACGAAAAGACTTTATTTATTTTTCTGATATTCATGTGATATTCAAGAAATTCTTCAATTAAAAAGAGGAGAATCCCAATCATAAGATTGGGTATTGCTTATAATATAAATATTTAGAGCTCCTTTGTGTTAATTAATTTCTCAAGAAAGTATTTAGTGCTTTATAATTATGAATGCATAATGCTCAGGCATCAGAGAAATACTATTTCATGTTTTCATCAATTATCTAATTTATTGTTCAATGATTTAATAAATTAAACTTCATGGCATATTGGGTAGATAATACAGCTATTAATAAATATATCATTATTTTTTGGTTTAATTAATTTTAAGTCCATGAGAGGGGGAACAAAAGCATATGGTCGTCGCGAAAAACATGCATATACTGTCAGAAGGATATCTCTTAATGGGAGAAATAATCAAAAGTAAACTCTTTTCCTGTGAATAGCTAACATATCAGTGGCTTGTTAAAAAAAAAAAAAAATAAATAAAGTTCCTATTGCTCCCCCTTTATGAGAAAAATGGCTGCCAAGATGGCCAAAAACGCATTTTTTGCCTTATGGCTTATCTTTAAGCTAATATATTTCCAAGAAGGAGTGAGAAATCAAAGTGAGTAAACCTTTGGTTATGTCTTACTTTTTTTGGAATGAATTCCTCAATTTTAACAAAATCGGGAAAATCAAATTTTTGTGATGGCAACTTCTAAGAGTGCTGTACCTTAACATTTTCCATTATAAACATTGCCATATTGTTTTTCTGAATGCCAGGAGTAGCTAGTTTCCGTAGATATCAAACACTTTCATATTGCATGAGTAGAAATTTTAAGAAAAAATTATTAAAAAACATCAACTTTTTGGTATTTTGAAGGTCCGGACAAACTTCGAGAACCCGTATCTCGGGAAATAAGTGGAGCAGGTAACTTTCCTTTTGGGCTTTTTCATACCTCTATACCATCAATCTGTGTACCAAATTAAAAAAAAAATCCGAGTCGGTCGTGCGACCAACTTTTTTTTTTCGGTGATTTGGTATGGAATCGCTCCTTAGCAAGTTAAACTATCTGAAAGGGCTATTCATGAACCTCGTAACATTTCAAATCTATTGATAAGTGGTTCAACTGTCAGTTCCTTGCCGTTTTCAAGGAGTCCGAGTAGAACCATAGATACGATTAATTTTATTTTAGAAGATAATCATTAAATCAACACTAGACTGTCATCATGTACTTTCTAAAACTGGAATTAACCTTTAAAAGGAAGAAATTAATCTTAATTTACATCAGAAAAAAATAAATTTAATCAATTTAAATCGACCAAATATGTTGAAATTGCATAAAATTTGAGTTAAATTGTATTTTGTTGCAGACAATACTGCAAAATGTAAAAAGACCGGTGTCATTTACAAAGAGCCATTTTGAAGAAACTTTCTACTTAGTCGGATGAACTCTTCCTGTTTGGAAATGTCGTTTATTGTTTCATCCTCTTGGAGAGTGTGATGGATCACGTAATGGATTGAGTATATTTCATCATCCTTAAAATTCTCTTTTAAAGCATCTTCAGTTAATGCAGCCATGCTGTTGTAGAAAGTGGATTTATATTTTGTTAAAATAATTTGTTTCTGTTTCTTAATCAGTTGTGTTGCTACTCATACACATCAACTGCTAAAAGGATCTTTATGAATGATTTTGCACTTTATTCTTGACAGTTAATGGTGGAAAATGCTCAAAACATCAAATGGTGAAAAAAAAAGTATTATAAAACTTTATTGCTAAGTATATGTACTGTTAGGCGTTATAATCAGAATAAAGCATATATACATGTATAACTAAGCATATATACATGTAGCATACAATATTGGTAAAAGATATATCCTGCCAGTAGTTAAACCGGTAAGTGCAAAAATTACTTTAGTCACAAAAATCGAAAATTCGCTTTTATGGAAGCAAGCTCAGAGGTGGGGGGGGGGGGGGGAGATGCATCTTTAGTGCAAAAACCATGTGAGTAAGGTCACAAGTTCGAAAGCTACAGAGCCTCTCTCTTCTGAACGTAATGCTAGAGTTCAGATGTTTTTTCTCTTTCCTGAAAAGTATGAAATTCTTAACTTACGTAGTCTCTGCATTCACTGATTCAATTAAAGTTGAACTTATTTTTTGCGCAGGATCTTTTCTGGTAGAAAAGCATTAATTATAATTACCAAAAATATATTTTAAAAAAATCTTCACAAAATTCTTTCTTACTTGAAACGTTCTGGAAGACTCAGGATATTGAGAATACAAATAAGTGTATTAGAATATACTAGACTATTATTATTAGACTATTACAGATGTGTTTATAAGAGAGCTTTACATCAACCAAGGCCAATCTCCTTAAGTTATATTTTTACGTCAGCCATTGCGTAAACAATATAAGTCAAAAAGCAAAGAATTCTTTTTTCCGCTCATCTTTTGTCGGGAAAGCCCTACGGAATGCGAGGTATTTTTATCGTCAGTTTTTTTTCTTTCTTACTTTCTTGTTTCTGAAACTAACAAGTCGTATATTTCTTGTTAAACGTTGTTATGCTAAATATGTTTTCTAAAAGAAAGTATTTGCTTAAGTTGCTTGTTTGTTTTGTTTTCACTGTTTTATTATTCATTTTCTTCTCTACAAAAATATTATTTTGTAGATAAAAACGATTTTCTTTTTTCCTGGATTTTGTCAGCTTTATGTATTATTTCTATAACTTGTTTTTCGGTTGCCACACGGGAACGTCTTTTTTTCTTTATCAAATTCCAGGATTTACCCCTCATTTTAAAGATTATCGTGCCGGAATTGACCAAAAGTAGACCAACAATTTAAAAATTGTTTTTCGTGTCAAAAAAGCATTTTTTTTGGTTATTATTACACATTACTTCAATGAAGAGCATCAAAAAACTAAAATGCAGTGGCGTGGTTAAATAGCGCTATTAACGCGTAATACATAAAAATGCGCTATAAACGTGAGAATCGTAGGTTCGATCCTGCTATGGCTTTTGACGCTTTTGACCTATTTTTAACTTTTTTTCACCTATTAATTTTGATCCAAATTTCGAAGAATATGTAATCTTAACTCAGTGTGGGATTTTAAACCGCAGTTCTGTTGTTGCATTAAAACCGGGAGAGAAAATGAGAATTTTGGCAGGTAATTGAGCATGAATAATATTTCTTGAATGTGATCTATTTTTGTTGCTGTTTCCTTAATACTTCATATTGCTAACTACGAAAGTAAGGTATTATATCATTTTATTTAATTTTAAATCTGCGAAAAATAACAATTCCCTTTGTGTCTGTTTTTCAAAAAATTACTGTTAAAAAATTAATTTTTTTATTGCTGCGCGGGGGTCACCTAGAGCTTAAATTATTGTTTTCCCTTTTATTTTCACTGATACTTCTACTTATAGTTATCTGAATCGTACAAACTTAGTTTTACAGTTTTATTTATCTTCTATATCAAGCCCCTATCCCTAAGTTAAGTAATTTCGCTAGATAAACTACACTTTTTTATTGCCGTTTGTAACAAAGGTTTTCTCTTTTAGTTCAATGTAGAAATAACCACATTTGGAATCCATATTTCACCGAAAACCGTATTTTTTTTAGCAATTGCTCTAACAATAAAAAATATTGAATGTATTCAAAAAACGTATCTATCCATTTACAAAAGGTATTTTCATTCAAAGCAGAGTTTTTGCAATGTTCCATTGAAATTTATGCATTTACAAAATTCTCAACCTTTTAAATTTTTGTTTAAAATGCTAGTAGTATAGAAATAATTCCAACATCACTTTCATACAAGTTAGATTACTGTTTCATTTGAAATCACACTTCGTATTTTCAATTTTACGCTTGTTCAGTTAGAAAATCTTTATTATTCGCTACATATGCATGTAAGAGACATACGTATTAGCTCATTTTTTCGGAAAAAATCTCCAGTAGAATAAAAATTGCGATAGCAAATGTGTGAAAATAGTGTGAATGACTATTCATTTGTCCATTGATTAGAAGATTATACAACAAAAATATACACGAACTCAATTGAATCTTGAGTAAGTATTATTCTCAACGGAGAAAACATTTTCGTGCTAATTGGTATAAGTGAATGAGAGTAGAGTGATGTAGTAGTTGTTGTTGTTGTCTTGTGACAGCCAGGCTGGCAATTTGGGGTGCGCTGCTTCACTTTTGCAATTGTCCTATAATTTGGTGTGAAGTCCAGCTTCCGCAGTACACGCATGCCATAGGTACCCGTTTATAGGGTAGGCTACCATCACAGCACAACAACACATTCACGTAAAGAAAGGACAAGCTCAGGAGAGAGAAAGCACATCCACGCCCTGGCCGGGACTCGAACCCGGGACCACACCATTTGTGGCAGACTGCTCTGACCACAAGACAAGGTGGTCGGCAAGAAGAACGATTGTAAGGTTATTAAATAATTGACATTTACGTAAGGAATATAAATAAAGTGGGAACATTTATTGTTTTTGTCAAAGAAATCCAAAAATGTATGATACATAATATGCAAAACATTAAATAAATAGATTAACATACTTTTTTAAAGAATATTTTCGCATACTTAATAAGTAAAAAAAGTAATTGAAATAAAATTTGCTTTTCTTTCTACAATGCAAAAACAGAAGTTATTTTGGAACATAATATCCTTAGAAATAACCCTAAAACATTAAATGTCAATAAAAATCATAAATTTTTTTTGTCTTATGTGATGCCATTGATTAAAACTTAAATTGGTTTTTTAACTATTGTATGCTTCAGTTACCTCAATTAGTATTTTAATATTCCACACAGCCATGCATTTTAAAAATCATTTTTATTAACTATAAATGAAATATCATATTTCAGTGCAAAGCAGTAAAAACAGGGGAGTCAATATAAAGACAAAAAACTTTTCCCAATATTTTTTCTGGAGAAAATGTGCCTAAAAATGAAATTACGTATTCAAAATACATGCACCTTATAAATAGTTTGCAATATGTCAAAATATAGTCGATGAAAGAGAGTTATACATAATTCATGAAGGTACATAAAGCTTTACAAGAAAGCTCATTTTATTTTTAATAATTCAAAATTTTGTGCTCATTTTATAAAAAAAAAATAGCTGAGACTAGGTTTCTCTTAATTTAGAGCAGGCTCTTTCTTTTTTTCTGAAATCTGCCCCCCTCCCCCCTCCAAAAAAGAAAGAATCTTACGAAACAACTAAAATTTGTTTCGCATATTTGTTACGAGCAAGACACAGGAGACAGCATGTCTGATGTATAAAAAGTTATGTTAGCGATAGTGACAAAAAATTCTGTCTAGACTCCCAATATACATTATTGATTCCAAGTAATTTTGTTGATACTAGGGATGCACCGATAAGCAAATTGGCCGATTACCTATTACGGATAAATCGACTGTTGATAACTTGCCTATCCAATTAATGTTCATGATGATTATTTTTAACACTACCAATTTCCCAATTGCGGTTTCTTTTTTCTTTCTTTTACAATTGCGATTTTAGAAATAAAAACTAATTTCTTTCTGAGAGAAGATTTTTTTTCCGTTTTTCTAATTTTCACAAAATTATTTCTTTGAGCCCATTTTCATATTATTGTTAAGAAAAGTACATTAACACATAGCATAATTAACATACAGTTATTTACGTTGTTTAGACATGAAAATTTGAAGAAAGAACAAGCTGGAGGCTAAATTTATTTTTTCATTATAGTAGCCATTTAATTCAAGATTTTTATTCTTTGTGAATATTAGAATTCAGTAATTTTTCAGCTGAAAATTTCATATAAATTTTCATTCTCAGCCATATTTTATAAACTATCTCATAAAACATTACATGTAATGCATAGATTTCTGGAATCATGCCTAATTATTGGAAATTAAGAAATTTGAAGTTTTGTTGAAAACATTTTTAAATTTTAAATTTCAAAAAAAGTATTCATTGTTTTTGCACCAATTTTTTTATGCTTTTAGATGTAGTAAATATACAAGCACACAAAGTTTTAGACATATAGATCAATAATTGAAAAAAATTTTTTTTTTGTGCCCACTGTAGCCTTAAGTCATTTTATAAATTCACTTTGCTTTTTTTTAGGTGTAGGGGAGACCGTTGTACCTTGGAACACTTTTCAGTTTTTTTGGAGATAGTGCTTTGAAACTCGTCGATATTGCCCGAATTTCGGTTCCAGCACCTTACAACAGTCTTGACTTACAGTTATGCGTACGAAAATTGTTTTTCCATCATGCGTAGGAGAAGCTATGAAGGAAATCCAAAGGGACATTTTTGTTCCAAGGTACAACAACAGTCATGTACCTTGAATTGGGGAGTGTTGTACCTTGGAACGATTGGTACTTTTGAGGAAAAATTAAGAATACAGCAAATGAAAGCACTTTTACTCTTAGTAATAGCAGTAAAAACACCTTGAATAAAACTTTAATAGAAATAATAGTTCTGTATCAATAACCACGTAGTACAAAAAACGCAAATCTTTCACTAAAAACGAATCAATAAACTGAGAAAACATGAACAACAAAAGGTTGAAGTTTCAGGCATTTTCCCTGGGCTTTGACGTTGACTATGACTTTCCACTTCGACTTGGGAATTTTTCTCTTGCGACTTTCCTTTTTTTATTTCACAATCATTTTGTGAAATGGCAACTTAAAGATTTTCTTTCCTTTGGTCCGGTCGCTCCCTCCTGCAACTGGATCAGGAAGAAGAGCCATAATGTTTTGGATATCTATAGAAGCGATATCAGGCACTGATGGGTAAATAAATGAATTGCTAAGAGATTTTCTCAAGTAGCACTTCGAACTCTCTTAGTGACAGTTTTTTTTATAATACAGCTTACATAATGAATTATGCTTCTTTTGCCGAGAAATTTTACCAGAACAAACGCTCCAACTGAGATGCTGGTAGCTAAAGAGAGGTTTATTTCTTCGCAGTCTTCTTCTTGTGGAAAAACATATGAAGAACTGTCTTCTATGGAAGAAAACAGTTCTTCATATGATCCAAGGTACAAGACCCTTCTTGTTCCAAGGTTCAACATGGACTTCCATTTTGGAAAAATGGAAACTGCCCAAACCTCACATTTTTCTCATTAAAATTGGTATGAAATTCAGTTTGTGGATAGTATAAAGAACTACCACGGATAACAATGAAACACTTAGCTTCGAAAATGTGGGAGACATGAGTCAAACTCGACAATCTCAAAAAGTTACTTTTTTGTCATTTTTATCACTTCGCAACCCAAACGTTGTCTTGCACTGATAAAACTACACTGACAAGTTGTGCCGCCCAAGAGAAGACTTTAGACTCGGAAAGATTCAATACACAGCAGCACCTGCCGGAGCTAGTTCAAACGTTTCAAGGTACAGTGTTATCAAGGTACAACAGTCTCCCCTACATCTAAATATAAGGTTTGTTTTCTTAAAACTTGTAGTTTCTTAAGTTCAATTGCTTTGTTTACTTGGATTTGGCAGGATACTGAAACTTTGCCTACCCAGAATGCAATTATTTCTGTCATCAACTTTTGAATAAAAAAAAAATCCTTGTAGCACTCAAACATGTGTCTAACATTTTTGCAAATATTACATATATAACGTTGCATAATTAATTTTTACTTTTTATCACAACTGTAATATTTATTTATGATATTAACATGTAACAAATCTTAAATAATATATTGTTTGCGAAATTCATTACTTGCTTCAAAATTCAATAAAAAACAGAATATTTTCACTGTAATAGAAGAAGTCACGACAAATAATGAAAAATTAAATGTATTATATTCGGAACGCTCTCATGAATAATAATTTGATACTGAGATTTATTTAAAATACATTCTCTATGCAGTTATCGATTTTCACTACTAGCGATGAAACAAGAAATAATTGTAAATGAATTCAGGAACAAAGGCTAAATTTAAATAAAAATAATTTGTCGTCCAATACACTCAGAGCAGAACAAATGCGCTTCACATTTTCGTTTTCTTGCCTTATAAGTTCTTTGAAAGAAATGTCGAGGACTTTTAATATCGCTTTTCAATAAAAGATAAATTCCTCTCGTTCATAATTTAGAGTGAATACGTATATTCAATGTTCTGTGTTGTTAAAAACGTTTCAATATTTTATTAATATGCAATTTATTAGTTTCGTGTTTCCGCTTTCATAAAGGAACTTTTTAAGATGAAATAATCCGAAAAATGATGTTTTTGCGTTTTTTTTCTTTGATTTTTGTTTTCATCTGTCGCTCAAATTAAATCTATCGGTAAATATTTTAAATTAAATTGAAAATGAAAACTATTTTTTGACACATGGTTTGGACGAAATTATATATAGATACTAGGGTGTCCCAAAAAAAATCAAAAGTCAGAATTTTTTAACGCAAACCCTCTTATTTTTTTCATTTTACATCAAAACAATTACAAAAAAAAATTATGCGATTTGAACAACGGTAACCCGTGCCGACCTGCATCCGAAGGTGGGAAATAGCACTTTTTCACTAGGAAAAATCGAAAAAATCTTTTCTCGGAAATTCCAAATTTCATGTTCATAAAACACTTTCCCTATATCTCCACATGTCCCACAAAAACATTTATCCAAATTAAAAAATATTTAGGTACCCCACACTAGGATTAAAAATAATAATTTTCTTCAAAAAATAGCTTTTTTATGTATTTTGTAAAAAATGAAATAAATTTTAAGAAATTATCAAGATGAAAAGTATGAAGAATTTAGGGCTAAATAGAAGTTTTTTCTTATTTTATGTTTAATTCTCCCGCAAATTACTCAAAATTACGTTTTTTTCCAAGTTTTAGGTTAATTTTTTCCATTTTAAATACGTTTTTTAATTATTCCGTTGGTTATTTACCGTTGTTCAAATCGAATAAAACTTTTTTTACAATTGTTTTGATGTAAAAGGAAAAAAATAAGAGGGTATGCGTTAAAAAATGCCTACTTTTGTTTTTTTTGGGGACACCCTAGGGTATATCTTTTGGTGCTCTTGAACGCATCGGAACAGAAATTGTTTTCGCTCCTCATCAGCTGTTAGCAAACCATAAAAGTCCTGGGTCATTTTTACCGCTCCTTTCAGCTGTATCATTTGCTGCTCTAACATTGAGATCATCTTTTTCCTTTTAAGGAATGAAATGTTATTCGCCCATAAGGGATTTTCAATGAGAAAATTATCCTCAATTTTGAGTCTAGTAAGCAAAGACTGGCTTTTAACTGATATGAAATGATCAGTTGTTCTTTCTGCAACAAAACAAAATAACAGGTAACAAATGAGATAAAGATACATTCCATCAAATTAAGAGCTTTGTGGTTCACTGTATGGTAAGTTTCGTATATTGATTTTATAATTACTTAATTAGTTACTTCCTCATATTGCGCATTTGTTACCTGCTATTTTATTATTTTCTAGAGAGATCAATTGATAATTCCATATCAGCTGAAAGCCAGTATTTTTTGCTAGACTTAAAATTGATGATTGTTTTCTCAATGAGAGTCCTTCTTTATGAGCAAATAACATTTCCTTCCTTAAAAGGAAAAAGACGGTCTTCGTGATTAGAGCAGTAAAGGATACAGCTGAAAGGAGCGGTAAAAATGACCCAGGACTTTCATTGTTTGCCAACAGCTGATGAAGAGCGAAAACAATTTCTGTTCCGATGCGTTCAAGAGCACCAAAAGATGTACCCTAACTGCAATAAACAAACATTAAAACGAAAGCATGTTCAGTAATTTGTATTGTACTGCAATATTGTAGTAAATAAATTGCTGATATATATATTTTTTAATTATTGTTCTATTTATTTATTTCAATTATTTATTTATTTTAAACTACAGATACATTTAAAGGAAATACCAAGTTCCAAAATCAGGGAAAAAACATTATTTTCAAATCAGCATTTGCCAATGAATAATAAAATAATGTATTTAAAATGGAAAAATTTAACCTAAAACTTGAAAAAAAATCGTAATTTTGAGTAATTTGCGGGAGAATTAAACATAAAATGAGAAAAAACTTCTATTTAGCCCTAAATGCTTCATACTTTTCATCTTGATAATTTTTTAAAAATTTATCTTTCATTTTTTACAAAATATATAGAAAAAAAGCTATTTTTTGAAGAAAATTATTAATTTTAATCCTAGTATGGGGTAACTAAATATTTTAAAGTTTGGATTAATGTTTTTGTGGGACATGTTGGGATATAGGGGAAGCGTTTTATCAACATGAAATTTTGAATTTCCGAAAAAAGTTTTTTTCGATTTTTCCTAGTGAAAAAGTGCTATTTCACACTTTCGGATGCAAGTCGGAAAGGGGTTACCGTTGTTCAAATCGCAAATCGCATAAAACTTTTTTTACAATTGTTTTGATGTAAAAGGAGAAAAATAAGAGGGTATGCGTTAAAAAATTCCGACTTTTGATTTTTTTGGGACACCCTAATATATATACATATATATATATATATATATATATATATATATATATATATATATATATATATATTGCTGTTATTAAAGTTACTATAAATTACACCATTCAAGAAATTTGAACTATCTTTTCTCTCTTTTAGATAAAACTGCAGCGCACTATATTACATAAACATTTTGTTGCAAAAAACAGCTTTATTCCGACCACAATATGATGTTACATTTATTGTAAATCCCTCCCTCCTCCTTGTAACAGAGAAGTTGGGAGTTTGGGAACTCCCAACTTCTCCTCTTTGAAGCATGCCATCATATTGCACACCGCGAATGAAAGGAGCACTTTTTTAAAAGTCTGGAATTTAATGCTGATCCAATTTCATAAGAGCCCCTTTCATTCTCGATATACAATATGTGGATGATCTCCGAGGCAATTCTGCTATTCAGTGTGGCAGCAACACCAAACAGTTTCAATGCCAGCCAAGTTTATTTGCTAAATTGACTAGCTTGTTTTTGAAACATCAACTCTGAACAAATTAAAATACTTATCTAGAGCTCAAATATTGCTTGTAATTATGTAAGGTATCGTTTAATGCTCATTGGTTTAAAAACATACATGAGTACGATAAAAACATAAATCAGTAACTAATTAAAATGTTTGTTACCGTCTTTCTGTCATTACTGATATGTTTTCTTTCAAAACTGTTTGAAACCGGTTTTTAGAATTAAACAGCTCAAACTAGTTTCTATTAAACCTTAGAAATCAAATGTCCAACACAGGCAAGCAATGGTGAGATCTTTTCACACACCACCACTGAACGAGATCTCATTAATTTAATTGGAATGCCCTTTAAATACCTTTGCCCTTTTATAAGAATCAATTAAGCCTTTGAACGGATTTGATTGCATTAGTGCGTTTAAATGACTATTAAACTCTACGTTTTCTTACTACCGATTTTTAATTCATTAACGGGGACTTGTCGGCTTAAAATATGTGTGGCGTCTGAAATTGACAACTTCGGTTTTTAGAGTTCTATCTGATGATCTTATTACAGATTTTTATTGTACTTTGATAGTACAATCGCTTTGTTAACTGAAGTTATTGACTTCGGTTTTGAGAAATAATGATAGATGAGTTCATATTTCTTTATTTCTTAGTTTAGTTTGAATTTGAGCTGAAGTTGAGGTGGTGAGAAACAAAGGGAAGTAATTGTTTTGAGTCAAATGCGTCGAAATTCAAATTTTGAGTATGCTTTCAATTAATTGATTTTTCTAAATTATACTGTAAAGCAGAATCTACTACGCACCATACTACTACCACCTACTAACAGGGTTCTAACATGATGGTACTAATGTCATGCTAGTACAATCTCTTGCCCCAAAACAGATACGTTCTTCTTTCATTTGTACTGGTTATCTCTATTTTTTTTATTTTGGTAGTTACGTCCCTTTGTTTAGGATTTCCTCAGTTTTACTGCGTTGCACATACATCGTTCAGTATCGATTAGAATGTTTAATGCAGTCTATGTGTGTGTGTCGTCGGTCTCGGAATGGGGTGTACTTCATTCAGACAAGTGGAAGTATGTACCTATAACTAAAGGTCGCTAAAATAGAGGTCTGAAGGATAAACAGGAGCAGTTTTTCTATGTAACTCTCTTGTTTTTCTGTTCTCAATGAGCGAATAAAAGTTGAGATTATGCAGCTAGGGTAAGTAACGACTTTTTAGCCTTGTTATGTTTTATTTATTTATTTTACTTGAATATACACATTTATGATAAGCTGTTATGCACATAGTTGATTAAGATTCTTTACATTCAATGACATATTTTGTCATGTAGTTTGGAATGTGTCTGTAATTTCTGCATTTTGATGTTCTTTAATTTTAAGCTCTGTGCATTTAACTTGGTACGTAAATGAAAAGTTTGAAATGAACACAGCTATTTACTTGATAGAAAGAGCTATTTATGTATTCCAAGATGAATTTTCTAATTCGTAAAAGAGTTCATCTGGGGCTTCCATTAATCTCGGAATTATGTGGCCGTAACACATTTTGAATAAAATAGGAACTTTCAGTTGATGTCGACACAACGGCTGTCATTTTCAATAAATATCTCACTTCGTGCTTGCTTGCACAGCTCTCACGTGGAACATATCTGTTTCTGAGAGTCACATTTGAAAGTATATAGCAGAATAATTTGTGCCAGTCGCTGTATCTGAATCTCTTGTTAGCTCTAAATTTTTCCCTTTTAATGTTGTAAAATGTAATCCATATTGTAACGTGGCTACAAAGATATCACTGATTAAATTGAAGAAAATGTTAAAACTTTAATTAAACCGCGTTCTTTATATTAAAAACAAAAACAGTTTAAAGGCTTTTACCTATCTAGTAAATAAATAATTCAAGTGAAGTTATTTTCTAAGAAAAAAATTCGTTCGTTAGACAGGCATCGTAAGTTTTTTTTTTTTTTTTTATGAACTTTTATGTTTCACTTGCTACTGTATATAGGTGAGGTAAAACGATTAAAAATACTTTTTGAGTGAAGTGAAATATTTTTATATTGAAAATTAATTTGAAATTAAACTTAATGACTTAAAGAAGTAGTGTACTCAAATTTCAAATGTTTAGATCACATGCTACAATAAGGAAAAAATATTTTGAAAGTTTTTAGATCGTTGTACCCTACCTTGTACTATATATATATATATATATATATATATATATATATATATATATATATATATATATATATATATATATATATATATATATATATATGTGTGTGTGTGTGTGTGTAAATAAAAAAGGAAATGTTATAATAAAATTGAATCCCAGTCTTTTCCAAAGAAATGGAAATTTTCATTATCACTATTAGCAGCTTAAAACAGCATGTAATTGGCCTCTTTTGATGTGTATTAGGATGCTAATTAAATTTTAGCTTAACACAAATATCATTTGTTCACTTAATTACATTATTTCTACTTCATTTATGCTTAGAAGAACCTTTATGCAAAAAGGTTAAAGAAAATTCCTAAATGGTTAAGGCACTCAGGTTAAAACAATTCCCAAAGTTTGGTTACAAATTTTCTTGCTTATTTTATTAGATATTCAACGAAAAGTAATTACAACTTTTATTGGAACATTTAATGCAATTTCAGGAGAGTGCAATTAGTTAGCGAAAATTATTTCTTTCGCAATTGCATTTTATTTTATATGCTTTGAGAGGAATAATTACATCACTAAAAAGTAGATGTCTAACAAACGTGATTTATTTCTTGAAAGGCCTTACTGGAACTCTTGAAGTAAAACAAAATGTTGATTTTAAAGACTTGCTGCAATGATTTAATAATTAATATGAATTTTTATTTTTATTAATGTGAATCGTTTGTAGAAAACGGATCCAAGTAATAAATCGCCTGTTAATATCAAGGGTAAAGAAAATTTAAAACATGATACATTGTTATCATTTTGAAAAAAAGCTTTGATTTCGAGATTATTTTCAGTGGTCCACTTTAGAGCCGCTATATAGACAGGCCGACGCATCAAGATTAAGTTTCACCACTTTGGATCCAATTCCTTAACTTTTACTTTCAAATTTTCATTGTTGCGGAGTAGGGTTACCAGAAAAAAGTTTTGGCACATTGCTATGCTTTGCCAAATCCACGTGCCGCTAATAATTGCTCACAGTGAAAAATTACCAAAACGCAATTACTGGCCAGAAAAGACAACCACTCAAACACACAAACACGCGCTGGATCCAAAGTGGTGAAACTTAATCTTGATGCGCCGGCTCGTATATATAGGGGCCTTAGTCCACTTAATCTTTTATGGGCGTCAAAATACCTTCTTCAGAAAGTTCTCCTTATTATATTACCTAAATTTACCTTACTTTATTATATAACCCCTCTATATAAAATATTTTTGATACCTTCCAGAAACCGTATTAACAAGGAACATGGCTTGGCAAAGTCATCATCTGCGACAGAGAATTGGAAAAAATAAACTGCAATAACGGCAACAATGTCTTGTCAAAGATATTAGCAAAGATGGACCCTTGGACAATGGAAACCTTTATAAGAGCAATGGCGGCTTGTCAAAGATATCAGCAATACCAGACTCTTGGCATGAATCGTGAGAATTTGCTAGTATTTTTTGGAAAAATGGAGAAATTGAAAAAGAAAAAAAATGGTTTGCACGTGCCACCCCTTTTTTATACATATATGTAAAATATGTGCGTGTATGCAAATTGAAAAAGAGAGGAGCGGATTAATAAAGATAAATACATATTTTGTTCTTTTCTTAAAATAACGTTAGAACATTTGAAACAACATTATAATAGTGTTCACTATAATTTCTAAGCAGCGTTGTTTTCAGTAATAAACATAAATCTGTAAATTTCATTTCAAAATAAATATTGTTCAAGAACCTAAACTGTATTGAAGTCAAGGAGCAAAATAAATAATAAAAAAGCTGGTTTTCATTAAAAAGAGCTACTACTGCAGTTAAAGTAAAATGAAAATTCATTCCTTTGCGACAACTGAACCATTAATTATTCAAACATGATTTGTGCTTCGTTCCTACATCAGAAGAAGCAGATACGTTCTAGCAACGTATTTTAAGCAAGGACTCCTTAAGCAAAATTGTTCTCTCTTACAGCGTTTTGTTATAAATATGCAAGTACAATGCATGTTATAGAGCCTTTCATAGGGAAATGAGAAATTGATTTGAATAAGTTTGGCCATTTTCGCTGAAGTAGCAGATATTATTCAAATGTAAATGAGGGACAACTTTGGTTAAAATAAATAGTGTGTGTTAACGTCGAATATCTCTCAAAAGGCAAGAAAAATATGAATTTTAATGTACAATTGTTTTATTTTGTATCGAGTGAATATGTTTCATTATATAATTCTGGTGCTAAATATGATATGCAATTTAGCTGTCTGATGTATTGTCCTCTTTTTGAAATTGCAATGTTTATTTCGAACTCTCTTTGTGATGAGCATTATTAGTTGTCGCCTGGCACAAGAATCAGAATTTACTAAATATGCTAAACTATTACCAAATCCTTTTTTAAAACAAAGATTAAAATAACTAACGTATGGCAATGTTTTTTTGCTGATAAATTTGTCTATTTTACATAGCCGCTTAAAGTAATGAATCAGTTCATTTGCTGCCTACCAATCACAATGCAGTGCTAAAAGATAGAAACGCTGAAAACGAGAAGAAAAAGCAGTCATTATATAAAAAAAATCTCATATTTTAATTTATATTATTTGAAATAAGCAAATGTGCATTCACTTTACTATTCCCAATTGGAGTTAGGATAAAAAATTCCCAAGACTCCATCGTGCACAAAAATTATTAAAAAAAAAGGCAATTGTTTGAAAAAACTTAGAAAGTAGTAATTCGCTTGATTCTAAAAACAGATAAAAAGTGAAAAAGAGCGTAGCTCTTTTTCATGTACTCAAATAGATTCCGTAGTAATGTATAGTTTTGATAAAATATGTCGGTAATTACCACTGCAGGAAGTTCAAAATGACCATAGGGGATCTGAAAAGGAAAAACTAAGCTCTTCATTGCTTTTTAAGCAATATTTTCGTAACAATGGGACATTATGTGTCTCACTTAAACACAAATTGGACACTCCAGTCTATTTGCCTTTCCCTTTCTTGGAGATTTATTTTTTCCACATATTATCAGTAACTGCGTTGCAGACGGTGTGTTAAATTAAGTATTTTTTGCAATAGAAAAAACGATGTTAGTTAAGGGCTAAAAGAAAAATTTCAACGACTGGCGAAAGAACTGCCAGGAAAGCCGTAATGGTCGTGAAAAAAACCTAACGTTTAAGGCAAAAGTTTTATATCTTTAACTTCATCGAGTTTATAGCTTTCTAATGAAATCAAAGTGAAATAGTTTAAGTTATCTGATTTAACTATATAACAGCGATTTAGTCCTTTCCAAATCTTTAAGAAAAACCATACAATATCATTGAGTTGCTCTTTGAAACTAAGCAAAAAATCGTTTGCTCTTTATAGAAATTATTTTGTATTATTTTTCTCGTTTGCTCTTTAAGATAAAAATTTGGAAATTACGGAGTATTTATTTCTTACTGTTTTGTTTTGATAAGAATATTGAATAAAATGTTTATTTTGAAAATTATTGTTAAAACCGAAAAGGGTATCTAAAGTTGCGTAATTGAGATTTCCGTGGAAGCTTTCTAGTCTCAGAAAATTATACACCGACTTCATTTCTAATTAAGGACAAACTAAATTTGACACTTAATTTGACGAGAAAAAAGTGTTATTAAAAAACAAAAGTCTGTGCTTAGTAACAAAGGCTGTTTTTTATCACTATATGTAAAATAATTCATAAACATTTACAGATAAAAGGGAGAATGAAATCAGTAGTTCATTTACTTTTGAAAAAGAAATTTTTGAAAAGTTTATAAAATTACATAAAAAATACATAAGTGCTCATCGAAGATTATCGAGTCTAAGGCAGAGGAGATGATATATCAGCTTAGTCAGAAAGTAGGAGCCAGACCCTTGGGAGAGCGATGCTCGGAATGAAATTAGAACAAGTTTTAGGGTAGAGGGAAGCGGCCCAGCTTCCAAACGGACAAGGGTTCAGCCTCAGCTCTTGGCGGCACTTATCGAACCCCCACCTTCCCTTAACATCACCAAAGATAATGTGCAGTTCCGAGCGAGATCTCGAAATTTCTTATTTTCCTGATTGTCAACAAAGATAGCCTAAAATTCCCTTCAAATTTGTGGAAGAAAAAAAAACTAAAACAGAGCTCCAACCTTTCATTTCTTTATTGGGTTCTAGGAAAAAACGTCCCCGACAAAACATCCCCGGAAAAAACGTCCCCTAGGGAAAAACGTCCCCGGAAAAACGTCCCCTAGGAAAAAACGTCCCCTAGGAAAAAACGTCCCCTCGGAAATAACGTCCCTCTTAGAAAATGTCCCCTATGAAAAAATTGACTTGCAAACATCTTTTAAAATCATTTTCTCTGAGCGATTTAACATTTTTAATCAAAATAGAAGTAAGTAATTCTAATGAAAAGCGGGAGAAATATTTTATTAACAACTTTAAAAATTGTTTCTAACTTGAATTTTGTAAATAGTTTATTTGCTATCTTTTATTTTAACTCATTACAAAGGACGTATAATTTAGAGGGAAACAAAGAAATGTTATATTTTATCATCTGTTTCAAAAAGTGTTCATAAATTTACTTTTTTTACGCACATTCGTGCAACTGCTGTTTTCAATCGGAGCGACAAATAGAACTCGCAATTTTCGTCTCAAAAAAAAAAAAAAAAAAAAAAAAAAAAAAAAAAAAAAAACATTATATATTTTTTTTAATATATTTTCCTTTTATTTGAACTAAACGCATTCCTGAAAAAAACTTCTTAACAATTTTTCAGCAAGTTGAAATGATTTTTTTACTCATTTTTTTCAAACCTGAGAAAACATTCAAATTTCATAATAATAAAAAAAATGTCCCCCATTCGAACATTTATTTGTAAACTGCAACTTTTTATTTGAAGTATGACCGCTTTCACTATTGACCATTTTACCCCACCAGACCTCGTATTTGTAAAGAAAACGTTTTTTCCGGGCACGTTTTTCCCTAGGGGACGTTTTTCCCTAGGGGACGTTTTTTCCGGGGACGTTTTTTCCTAGGGGACGTTTTTTCAGGGGACATTTTTTCCTAGGGGACGTTTTTCGGGACGATTTTTCCAGGGACGTTTTGTCGGGGACGTTTTTTCCTGTCACCTCTTTACTGTTATCGATATCTGCAATAAAAGTACGAGTTTTCATGCTTTCTTGACAAACTAGTTATTTCCTTTTTACCCTTGTGCCTTTAATGTTACCAAACATTGACCAAACATGCGTTTTTAGGCCGTAAACTTAAAAAAACCCCGAGAGATATATCCACCCCGGAATTTACCTAGAATGCAGGATGCGTAGTTTTGGGCATCTATAGTTTCTTGAAAGCCAAAAACTCACATTTTCAAATAATTTTGCAGTATTAAACTTAAACAACGTTTTATAAATTCGCTCATCGTGTCTTTTTTCGTTTCTTAAAATTAATACCTAGTATAGAAACTAAAAGGAAGATGGGTAGAGATGGCAGTTTTAATTTCACGTTATGCAGCTTCTGAGAAAAATCAAACATTCGGAATGCTTATAATTGTCCTTAATAAAGGATAGGCACCAATACTGATACAGGTATATTAAACCGACATACAACAATTTTCCTGCTACAAGTGACTCTTTTATAAGTGGAGTTAATTATACACTGTAAAAAATAATCTGTTGTTTTTACAGTACACTACGGTTAGCAGAGGCTGCAATATAAAGCTGTAAAATGCAATTTTAAACTGGAACCTCTGCTCCCAGAGTTGTAGTGTAAAAACCAGTTTATGTTTTACAGTGTAGAAGAGTGGAATTCTACTATAAGTCTAGCAACAGTAGTGTCGGTTTACTATGTTTATGCCAGTTTTGGTGCCTTTCCTCTATCTTATAAAAGTCACTCAACATTAGCCTTTCCTAAAATATTTTCTACAAACACTAATGGTATATACCTATAGGGAGGTGCTAATTTTCAGATGTTTTATGTAAAATATTTTTAAAAATATATGAATTTATGATATATTATATATATATTCTTTTGCAGTTTACCTGTTGCCCTACTTTCATTCGATTCTTTATGAGAAGAAAAAACAGTTAAGTTAAATCATATACTTTCCTATTTTATTAACGTATCTCACAGTATTCCCACAATTTGCACAAAACCTTAACTTCCAGAAGTTAAAAGCTTTGCCTCTCGATAACTATCTTAGAGTAAAAAAGAGATAGAGAGATAGCAGGGGAAAAATACGCCGCTTCACTCTACAAGATTAAACATCATTCTATATAGTAAGCCCTCTACCAGTTCAATTTGTCCAAATATTCAAACCAAAAAAATCTAATCTGTATAGATTAGAAATGCTTGTCGTAGTGTTTACATAAACAAATGTTTGCTTACATACTACGAGGAAAAGAAAACTAATAGATACGAGAGTAAATTGAATTTCTGTTTGGATGACGAAAATGTATGTTTTCTTAAGATGTTTGCCGCTGTCAAATCATGATAAGTCTTAAAGCAAGACTATCTATGTTTTTTTTCTCTCTTTGCCCTTTACGATGCCAATCAAATATGCTCATTTGTAAAGAAAACGTATTTGCTTCTTGTCTTAGTTTATAATATTATTTTATTGCAAAGAAAACACACCCGCCTTTTCTTCATCGTATAATATATATATTTTTACTTTTTTCCTTTTTTAATACACATGACAGCTGGCCATTGATGCGGTCACCATTTTTGATGGCATACAAAATATTGTTGCAAAATTTTTCTGCTCAGTTATCTGGTTGTAGGAAAAAAATGTTTCTCAATGTAAAAACTCATCCGTATTCAAAAATCGTAATTTTTCAAATACTAATCGCTCAGAAATATTGGGGGTTATACTTCTCTGTTTTTATGACGTAGACTATATAAAAATACCAACAGCCTTTATAACAGCCCGTTAGTCTATAAAAACACAATTTTCATCTCTAGTAAAAATAATGCAACGGTGTTAATTCGTTTTTGTCATTAGTTATAGATAAAAAAAATCTTAGAAATTATGTTCAGTCAAAGAGAAGCAATATAATGTAATTGATTTATTATTTTTTTGCAAAGAATAAATTTTTAATTTCTCTAGTGCACTTAAGAAAAACTGTTTTGATTATGAAGTAAAAACGGCGAACAACTGGCAAAGCAAAGTATTTGACGTAAAAAGACACTTAAAACATTAGAACGTGGTATGAACTGTACAAATACTGAAATCACAAGAATGAATTAGGTATATAAATTTAAAGACTTTTGCAAAACTGAAGTTAAAGATAAGTAAAACATTATGTAACGTATTTCCATGGAGCTGATGCTTAAAAAGATTTAAAGGGGTAATCTTACATTAAGTCTGCCATTAACGAAGTACACCGTATTGTTTTCTCAATATTTTGACTAGCTTTTGATCGTGGCCTCTGTATACAAGGGTTCACTTAAATGATATATAGTTCATCCTGTAAAGCTCATATCTTAAAAAAGGCTTATTTGAAAATCATGAATGTTTATTCGGTATTGCAATGCAATTAACTTTTGCGCTGAAATACAAAATTGTCTCATGTTTTTTTTTTTTTTTAATTTCCATCGAGTCCGCCTATTTGAATATCGGTTAAAAGAATATCCCGCTTAATATAATATATATTCAATGCACCAAACCGTTCTAATGCATTATTTTCATCCTGGATAATGGAATATCCCGCTTATTAGAGTATTTTTTCTTGGCAAAATTGCTATTCCATTAAGCAGGTTCGACTGTATTACAATTGAGCACATTTTAAATACAATTTTATACTTCATTGTTGGTGGTTGAAATAAATTTGCAGTAAAATTATAATACGACGTAAACATTTAGCGTCACTTACAATTGAAAAATATTTTCTAGGAAGGTTTAATTAATTTGATTTTTGTTTTAGTATCGACATAAATTTAGTTTTAGCACTGTCTAATTTCAAAACCTTAATTAATGTAGGCAGCGCAGTTATTTAGTCGTAATTAAAGTTCACGCACACGCATCTGAATCGGAAGAAAATTTATCGAGCTCAATAAACATTACTGAGAGTAATTAATTGTTCTCGAATGTTAATTAGATGTATTTCAATCTTGGGGAAGATAATTGTTGCTTTATTAATTCTCGTAGCAACGTGTCTCTGAAATCTGAAGCATTTGTTTTTGGAAAATCTTTCATAAACGTCTTTACGCAAAGTAAATATTTCCAAATTATAATTAAGTTTCGCTTTGAAGTTAAGAACTAATGTTAATTTTAATCTTTGATGATTAATTTTCAATTTTAAAGCGATCTCCGATAAGAGGTGTCTTTATAATACATGACAGCTTTCTTGAATTAGTTAGGGAAGGTTGCGTTAGGAAAACAATTTATTTATTTTACAATTGTCTTATTTTATTTTGCTCGATTATTGATTTTTTGTTTCCTTAGCTTTTTAAAATTTTGTCGAAAATCTCACTGATAAGCTGAAAATCCAAACTGAGATACAAAACTTGAGCAATAAAGTACAGCAGAGTGTTAAAAATCCGAAATAATTCGAATCATAGGTAGTTCGGATATCCAAATTGTTCGGATTTTCGAAAACAATTTATGACATGTCGCTCAAGATATTAGGTATATAAATGGTGTGGCACATTTAATCAAATAAAAATGAAATACAATATGTGTTAATATAGATAAATGCTACAATATCAATTCTCAACTTACTTAGGGGAAGACCGCCTATATTGGACCACTGCTTAAATTGGACCTCGGGCTTAAAATCTTGTACGGAGATCGGTGCTACACTTTAACAGTAAAAATATGAAGTTTTAGGAATAAAATCAATGTGTATGAAGTTTCACCAGTCTTCGAACTGTTTAGCGTAAGTTACGGCTTGATTTGTGTTGAAAACGTGCGAAATCTTATTTTGTGGACTTGCTTCTAGAAGGATAACTCAAAAACTTGTGAATTGCGGTAAAATACTGTTACAGTATTATAATCTGTGTTTAATAAGGATTACATTGATGTATTTATATGCCCGATTGTGATAATTTTTGACAGAGCAATGAGCTGAAGAATAAAAAATGTCGTGTTTTCCTTTATTGGACCGAAATTTTTTTCCTATATTGGACCAGTGGTCCAATTTAAGAATACGATTTTAAATAAGACTTTTTATTAATCGTAACATAAAATAAGTGACTCGTCTTATTTAATAGCGTAGTTAAAATTATTTTAAGCATACTTTAACACCTATTCACGATATTCATTTAAACTTTTTTATCAAGCCATTTTATCAAGTAGAAGCTGCAACTTCTTAAAATGTATGTTTTTTTTTCTCTTCATCCATTAAGCTGCAGTTTCAGGTTGTGAAAAATATTTATGAACTTAAAATAAAATGTGTGCTGGTTTACCGAGAGAAAAAGATGAAATTCTTCGATATTTTCAAAACGATTTTAAAAGGAAGCAATTTATATGCTACTAAAATGTTCAATGTAGATGAAGCCGCTGTCTTTTCATTGTGCAAAAGCCCCAAAATATATTGACGTATAGAGACAAACACCAAGTTGGAGCAGTAATGAGTGGTGAACGTGGTAGAAATACACTGGTTATTTGCTACATGAGTGCAACAGAATTGCAAGCTCCCCATGCTTATTTTCAAAAGATTACGTTCCATGTATGAACTTATCGTAAAAGCTTCCTTGGTGAGCAATATGCTTGTTCAAAAAAAAAAAAAAAGTTGGATTACAAACGATAATTAACACAATTGATACAACATTTCATCAAAACTGTTAATCCAAGCAATGTAAAAAGAATTCTTTGTAAAAAGAAGTCTTTCTATTAATGGATAGGCACAGCATTTACGTAGATGTGGTCTTTATTCAGTCTCTGTCTACATATTTTAATCGAGCATGTGATACATGGATGCGAGTACATCTATAATGAGATCCATTATCTAATATCGCAGAGGAAAACTATTTGGTAACTCTTATAGGCAAACCACAATCAAGGCCATGGCAAAAGTTGTGAGTTGATTCTAAAGAACAGGAGTTTAGCCTGTTAATTGAAATGTGTTTAATGACATTGATTTGGCTGCAACAGAATTAGAGGCAAGTAGTCCAGATAAAACTACTCAAAAGGGACACTGAACAGGTACATGTTCGGTAGGGTGGAGCGAAAAAAAATGAATTTTTGATTTTCGCAAACGGGTACCTTTCATTTACTGTGAATGAGGCTAAGTAACAATTCTGTAAAATATTTCACTTTTGCGACGTCATCTTTAGTCTGCGCATTTGGCCTAAAGTTTTGAAATTTTTGATTTTTTTTACATTTTTCAAAATTTTTTTTTTAAATATTGCAAAAGATAAAACTAGTGACAAGAGGTTATTAAATGAAAAAAAAAAGGTTCGAAATATACAAGGAAATTTTTAAAACAATCTGGATTATGATTTCAGTTCGTGCATCACGCTCAAAGTTCATGAAATTTCCCAAAATTTCTGATATTTTCAACATTTTTTAACTCAGTATTTCCTCTCAATATTCACTTGAAGTGTCTTCAAACCTGTTTTTATTCATTTTGTTATTACTCTGAACTGTGCAACTATTCGCTAGCTCACGTGGAACTACCCAGGACTCACCACGAGTAGGTGACCGCCCTTCGAGTCCTACGCATGAGCCCTTCCTTCCAACCAATGCGAACACGTATTTACATTTCTTAGATACGTGTTTAACAGTTGAATTGTTCCTTTGTGTTGCAAATCGAACAATTTTTCTGTCAGATAACCTTGTTTTTACTAACCTTTTTCTTTTCCTGTGATTATACCAATTTTTAAGAGCTTATGACCTATTTGACAGTTCTTTCAACAGATTGAGTCTTGAATGGAAGTTTAAAAAGAGCGCATTCAGAAATAATATTTAAATTCTCAGCTTCCAGTAATCTTTGTAAATATTGTTTTGTTAAATTACGTGTAAAAGGAGGCTTTTTAATTTCCGCATCATGACAAGAAATCATATCAAAATGCATTCTGATTTTTGATTTATGTATGTAATGTATGAAAATATATTTTTATCTATTTTTGGGATCTGAAGCGTTCTCACTTTTGCTTGTTTGTTTTTTAGATTAAGCGTTGATAATACGATTTAAAAAAACTTTCTTTATATGCTTTCTCTTATGAACTAAGTAGATTATTCCCTGGCAATGCGAGAGTGCTTATTAATGCAACATAGCTCTAAAAAATATTTGAATGAATTCTATCCACATAGGAATATAAAAACTTATTTCAAATAAAATAGATGAGCCGTAAATTGATAATTCATTGTTAATCGTAATTTTGTTGGAAAATACTCTTTTTTTAAATGTGTTAAATTTTATCAATATGTATGCTTAAAGGTTTATCTCTATTACTCTATCTATTCAAAACTGAAAGAAAATGGCCATTTTGAGACAAAAAATTTCAATTTTGAACTTTTCGGATTTTTTTTAAATTTAAAAACCCTGCCTAAGTGAATTCTAGTGCGCCAAGGAATCCCTGCCAAGTTGATGAAAATCCGACGAAAACTGGGTTTGTATAAGGAACAAACATACATACATCCATTTTTATTTATATAGATATCGATAACAGCGTATTTCTAGGATGCGAAGTATACATTGTTTTGAATGGATGTGAATACAATTTTCTACTTTTCCCGGAGAGATAAGTGTAAATCTTTATAATCTCACACAAATTCATAGCTAAATTAGTAACCTCTGCTCTTCTTCCTAAAAGAGCAAGGACACTTTGCCGGGAAAGTTACGAACTCTTTTAAAAATTATAGTCTAAAGATTGTTTGCTGTAGTGAATCATTTGGTTTGGAAATGATTTCTTGGACTTCTGTTTCCTAGTTTTTGGATATTTTCCCAGTTAAAACTACCTTGCTCATCTCATGAAGTTACTGTTGCTCAGTAACTTCACTTAAACTTTTTTATTGTCACCATCGATCTGATCAATGACAAATTCTATAGGTTCATATTGAACTGATTTGAAAGTGTAACACGTTGTTTAGCTTCGTCCAACAGGCCCAAAAAATCACTTTGGTCCACTTGTAGGTCCATCTAGCTTTTGCAAAAAATGCCGCAAATTAAGTTCATTCAAATGTAATTGGCAAATATCCCATTACAGAGGTCTACCAACTTTTTCTTCCAGTTTCCGTATTCCACCTATGTATTTTCTCGTCTTTGTAGTGCATCCGTCAAAACCAATGCAAACAATTTCCTACGCAAAGAAACAATTTATTGTTCCTGACTTGTCTAAGAAGTGTAAATGTGTGCACTCATTGGTTGGAAGCAAAGGAAGCTCGGTGGCACCCAAAGTGTGGCAACTTCCTCGTGGTGAGTACTGGGTAATTTCAATGAGCAAGCAAAGAGTTGAGTAGTTCAAAGAAGCAAAAAAAAAAATGATTAAGAAAATGTTTTGAAGACACTTTAAATAAATATTGAGAGAAAATATTAAATTATAAAATTTTTGAAATTTATTGAAAATATCGGAAATTTCGGAAAATTTGATGAACTTTGGGCCTAATGCGCAGACTGAAATCGCAATCTAAAATGGTTTTAAAAAATTCCTTGTATATTTTAAACCATTTTCTACCATTTAATAACCACCCGTCACTAGTTTTATCACTTGCAATATTTTTTTAAAAAATTTGAAGAATGTAAAAGAATTCAAAAATTTCAAAACTTTAGGTCAAATGCGCAGACTAAAGATGACGTCGCAAAAGTGAAATATTTTACAGAATTGTTACTTACTCTAATTCACAGTAAATGAAAGGTACCCGTTTACGAAAATCAAAAATTCATTTTTTTCGCTCCACCCTAATGTTCGGTGTAAGTTGTACACCATGTACAAGAACTAGCTACGACTTAAATTAGTACAACCTCTGCAGAATCGGCGGATAGTTCTCATCAAAACATGATTGCCAACTCCAACTATGATTTTGTAAAGCCGGCTCACATATCACCTTTGCTTAAAAAATAGAAGGAACAAAAAGGAAGGTTATCTCAGCAATCATTCTAAC
Source organism: Uloborus plumipes (assembly GCA_038373865.1). Taxonomy (NCBI): domain Eukaryota; kingdom Metazoa; phylum Arthropoda; class Arachnida; order Araneae; family Uloboridae; genus Uloborus; species Uloborus plumipes. Next base: position 122,708 of record JAXGGA010001281.1, read on the forward strand.
GCCGTATAAAAAAGGCATAGAGCAGAAAAAGTCACACAAGAGGAAGCAAGAAACTGCACAAAACAATTGTTATTGCAATATTTGTCATAGAGATGAATTGCAAAACATGATTAAATGTATGAAATGCCATCGACGAGTTTATCAACACTGACTAAGTGTGGCCGAAGCAAAAGAAATTCTGTTGCAAATCCTGGAAAAAAGCTGTATAGTTCAAATATAAATTATTTTATGATTTCTTCGTACGGTCCAATTTAGGAAGCATACGGTTCAATTTAGGCGCATATATTCCTAAATTGGACTTTTGCAACTTTTTTTAAGATAATTTTTTAAAAAATAATTTTCATAATTTCAGAAAATATAAGCTCCTAGGACGGTTCCTGATTAAATTTAGCTTACGATGCCCTATTTTGCATTTCTGTTTTGCTTCACATTGATCGACACTGGCCTCCTGTTCTTAGGGGGTCCAATATAGGCGGTCTTCCCCTACTATAGCTTAACCCAAGGAAAAATTATTTCTGAAAGAAAAAACTGACTTAAACTCATTTTGAAAAATAACAAATTTACGATAGCGATAGCTTTGAAATTGGTGATCGGATTTTTAACGTTTTGGATTTTCGTCTTTCGGATTTTTGACGCTCTACTTTTTTTTTTTTTTTGGATAGAGGAATTTCCTATTCTACAACAAAAACGACTTCAATGCAATTAGACAAAACCAAAAAAAAAAAAAAAAAAAAAAAACATGAAGAAACTGTACAAACCTCTTATACTTGGCAATGTTTGTCCTGTGGTGTTTATGTGTTTTTAACATAGTGTAAAGAACATATGATTATATTTCAAAAAGATGCAAAAATTGAGAAGGCTAAGCTAGTAAAATGTTTCTTGTTAAAGTGAATTCTGTACTCCTAAAACTACAGTTCAATGCATTCTAATGTTTTAACAAGAAATGAAGTACATTTTTCAGAATTTAGCTGAAAACGTGTTATTGATGATGATGTTTAACCAATGTAATAGTGTTTTTACAAGCACCAGTTTTTGAATAGCATTAAATTATTTACATTTGAATGTCTCTAGATTTAAACACTTTTTGTAAAGCATTGACTTTATTTTTTACCGTGTACTGCTCCTCTCATTTTCCCTGTATTATGAATAAAAAAATGCCTGAAATGATTTGATTTTTACACATTATTTGATTAAAAAAACCACAATTTGTTTATACCGCTTTTGACGTTTGCTGTGTGTTCAAAAACGGCTAAGTTGTTTCTCTCTTAAACGATTTTAGCTTCTTGCTTTCAGAAGTTCTCAATTAGTTTTTTCTAAATTGTGTTGAATTTGTTAAAAAAAAAAGAAAACATCGTACGATTTCTTTTTTCCCTCTAAAACAAGTTTCAATAATACCAAATTGCAATGTCTTTGAAAAGTAAAGCATTATATGCTTCCTTTCGTAAAAACACCAGTTGAGCCTGCAGGCTAAAAAGAAGAGTTCTTTTCCAGTTAAAATATTTTTCAACAGATATTTGCATTTCACGTAACATAAATTGCATTTCGTAAGACAAACATGTTTTACCACGTAAGAGCGATTTTCTTTGTAAGATAGCAACGTGTACAAAGTAAAAAAAAAAAAATAATTCACGAAAGGCAAGAGTGAACTACATAGGTACATAGAAAAAAAGTTGTTAGGGAAATTAAAAATAAATAATAATAAATTAAATAGCCGTTTTGAAGATCTTTGTTTTCTATTGTTTTTCAATAAAATTTTCGATTTGTTTCAAAGTTCTGCCTTTTTTATATCTTAAAATTTATTTTGCTGGGCCTTATATAAGTATTTATACACTATAGTTTTCAATGATATAGTCAAACTCGATTAATGAAGTAGCCATTTTGCCACAAAAAATATTCTAATAACCGGCAAATTCCATTTTCCGAGAGCAACATATTGCATTATAACGGTTTGGTACAATGAACATGTATTATATTAAGCGGAACATTCTTTTAACCGATATTCTAATAAGCGAACTCGACTGCATATATTTTTAGATTAAAAGTATTACGATATTTTCTCCCTAGTGCAGCTCTAGGATTGAGAATAATTAAGCACAAACTTAATTGATCCCATTTAGCTTCGAGTCTTTGTTTCCTTCTAAATTAGCTGGAGAATGGGCAACGTAATGTTCCCTTAGGGAAAAGTTAATGAACTGAAAATTTATCTAGGGAGGAAATAGAAAATTGGACTTATTTTCACTTTCTAAAATTACGTTCGATTTCCGAAGTAAGATTTCACATAATTGAATATTAAACGGTAAAGAAATTCAATATTTTAAAAAATCGTTTGACTAAATGTTTATTTCATTGCTATTGCTGTTAATGTTTTAATCATAGGAATAAATATAAATTTGCCCCCATGATAAATAAATTAAATTTCCATAAACATCCTGAATTCTAAGTAAATTTGAGTGGGTTAGATTAAAAAGATTCTGGCTTTTGTTAGCGGAATTTTTAATCTATCAGCTGCATGAAACTTGATGGAGAACTGTTTTTAAAAAGAAATATAAAAAGAAAGAACTTGTTAGAAGCTAAGTTAATGGTATAAAGCAATGCGTATTTACTCAAATCGCGATTATGAGTTTATTTCGAAATAAAATTTACTTGGTTTATATGGTTAGAAGAAACTGGGTAAATACAATCTATTTGAAACAAAATACACTCAAAAATTGTTTTTTAAACAAATTGCATAACGTTCAACAATTTGTGGACTTACTGCATGGATTACACGTTTTTGGCAAATGCACGTTATTTAAATCATCATAACTAGATTTTATTTTTACTGTTTCAACATTTTTACAAAAATAATTTGTCTTTTAAAAGTCAAATGTCTAATTAAATTTAAAATAAGTTTCTAGTACGTGTGGCATTGGGCAAAATATTTTGGTTTATAAAGGGGGTACTAAATAAAGTTTACATAACTATTTAATCATGCTTTCTTTTTCATAGTTAATAGAATGTCTCGTTGGAATATGCTTTTTGCTAATATGAGAACCCTTGCTATGTCTTTCCAAAAATAAGGTCGTAAGTTTAAGGTCGAACGTCCAGTTATCAGATGCAAGCCAAACTTTTTGAAACCCTAGCTGGCTTTACAAAGCGTTGCGGTAATACTTATTATGCAAAATTTTTATTTAATACCGCACATCTACTGTAATGAAAACATTCTATATTCTTACATGGTGCTTTAGATCCTTTAAATTAGAGATACTTTCTCCACAATAAACATTAGAATAAATGGATTTCTATGGTTTCAACAAAAGCATTAATCATCCGAAAAGAAGGAATAAATTAAAAATAAATTGAAGTGTGCAGTGAAAATTAAATAAAAATGGACTACAACATTGGTGAAAAATATACTATTAGTTAACAAATGTGCCATCCAGACTTTTATAGATAGGCAAAACAGTAGTCAAAAACTTTGTACTATTAACCTGTTAACCGTGGAATTAGCTATTGCTCAACTCGTTTCTCAATGGGGACTTTTTTTTCGCAGCGATAAGTAATATCGCACCTCAAATAATAAATCACACCTCAGTATGTAAATAATACACCTCAATAATAAAAATATATAAAACACTGAAATTCACAATAAGAATATTCAAATCAGAAAGTTATTACTGACATGTGAGATACTGAAATGCAGACTAAAATGAATCCAAATTGTGGCAGCTCTAAGTATAGATCATGCAGCGCCCGTTTTCCCGTTAATAGCGCTCAAGTTACAGATTACAAGAACATGAAAATTCATGACGCATCGACAATATGATGACATATATGTAACCACTCTAAATTTAATAGATAAGAACAACGTAGAACGTGATGCGTTCGATGTATTACGATTAATTTCCATGAAGAAAAATTTCGTCATGCCTATTTCTGTAGGCTTTTATGTATGACGAAATATTTCGTCATGCCCATTGCTGTAGACTTTTATGCATGACGAAATATTTCGTCATTCCAATTGCTGTAGGCTTTTATGTATGACGAAATATTTCGTTATACCCAGTTAACAGGTTAAATGAGTAAAAATCAAGTGAACGCGATACTCTTTGGCATGTGAACCTGTCTTTTTCTTTGTATTTTTATGCACTGGGGTTGTATGGGCTTGCATTTTATAGCCCCGAAGCATCTGTTTGCTGAGTTTTAAACTCTTTTTAATGTATATATTTGTACTTTTCAATTCGTTGTCTAATTTTACTCATTTATAGATATGGTTGACAATACGCATTAATACAATTTCTTAACGGAGGACTAAAATTTAATGATTTAAAACATAAGCATGTTTTTGTAAAGTTTTTGAATCGAAAAAAAATAATTTAAATAATGTTGTAATTTAAACCAAATATTTAAAAGTGACTTTTAGTTACTTTGATTTAATTTAAGTTTACCTATCCCTTTTCACTCTATTTAGCTATAAATTCCTAGAAACTGCTTTGAAACTTCTTTAGAACCATAAAACCTCCATTCCATAAGAAAGGATTCGGTTTTTTCGAGGACTACTCAAAAAATCCGCTGAGCCAGCCCATCATACCGAAAGGTTTATGTCGTATTTCCACAACAACAGAAATAGTCGGTGGCAGATTGGATTATATTTTTCCTAAAATGGACAAAACTCAGTTTATGTCTGAAAAAGGTATAAAATATATTGCCCAGCAAAATACTGAAAATCAGATTTGAGTTTTAATATCGCATGACTGAGCGCGGAACGCGTCGCTTTCACAATCCTTCTTATCGAATTCTTTGTGGTTTTGATATTTTTAAAACCGTTTCTTGAGAAAGCAATTTTTCCCGTTGCATGGTTTGTAAACAGGAGAAATATGTAGTTAAAATTTTAGCGAGATTTTAAAACTGAGTAGTTTTATACAAAATGTGACAGTAAATGTTGTGATGAAGTATCTTTTTTGTTCAATTATGACAGTAGTTGCATTTTTTTTTTTGGTTAGGTCCATTGTCTCTCACCAAGACTGCGCGGAGTGCAGAACTCTTTCGTGAGCTTTAGAAATGAACACAGTGAACTCTTACTTATATACCGCCTCATTTGTGCACCTTTTTCATTAGTACGACGATTTTCAATAGTCCTAGCCCATTCCATGGCATAATAATGATAATATCATTCGTTTATGCGTCGCTCTAAAGATAAATATTTCAGTTATGTGCTGATTTTTTTGTAAAATGTAAAAAAAATAATTTATTTTAGTAAAAATATAAGCTTGTTTCTTCACTTTCCTCTTTAATCTGTCGCCTTTATTGCTCACGGAAGGCCTTTTTTCAGCGTGAACTAGAGTTCGGAGAGTTACAATATCTATTTTGTATCGTTTTAAAGGGAACAATTTGTGATCAGGTATGCTACAATTTTTCTTTTCTCTTATCATTGTAGTTACGTTTCAGTAATCGCCAAACCGTAGTAATCTGTCCATTTTCTATAGAAACATTCTTATTCAGGCTCTCATTAAAACTTATGTTGCGTTTTAAACCTTTAAATATTCTTGCTCGCTTATGCGTCTATTTCAGTTATGCGTCTATCTCTCAACCCGAACACTACCTAATTTTATATTAAAAAGAAACAAAATGCACTTAAAAATGCTACAATAGTAATAAAGCGAAAACCTGTTTTATCATTAGCAGTAAAAACTCTTTTTGCTAGAATGCCATATCATTACGATATAATTAAAACACTAAAAAAGTTGTTGATTTTGAATAGTGAAAAATTAATCTAAGCGTATTTTAAATAAAAATTACTGGAAAAATCAAACCTTCTTTAAAAAGTAAGCTTCTTTTGAAAAGTTAAAAGTTCTTTAAAAAGTTGATATTCACTTTATCCCATAATAATAATAGTAGCATTTTGAAACTGTGCAGACATTTCAAAAGCTTTTAAAACATTTCTGGTACTTTACTAATACATTCAACATCGAAATTAATAGTATAGCATTATATCAAGCACATTTAGTCTTCTGTCAGGCAGAAAATATTTCCCCGAAAAGAATCAAACGCGGCGTTTAACACTTTTCATGGTCATAAAGTATTTGAACGCTCCTAAACCTGACGGTTTTGACAGAATGCTGACTGTATTTTGTTTTTTACGATCGTAAGGGAGGCTTTTTAAATCCTCTTACTTTTATGACCAAACCTTTTAAACTTTTCCTGCAAATTAAAAAGGAACTACATAGTAAGTTTTATTTAAATTTTCACGAGCTCTAATTACGAAATTTAGAAAGCTTTAACTTTTTTGCTTTCATTTTATATTGGTTGTTCAATATCGTAGAAAGAAAAGAAAATATGTTTAAGTAGTAATTATTGAACTATGATGCATTAGTTACTCTATTTTTCCTCAAATAATGTACATTGGAGCTCCAGAAGAATTTTTCTTTGGACGATTGTGAGCCGATGGTTTTTGCTCTGCTTCCTTTAAGATACCCCGTCAGAGGCTGGTTTTGCAAAGTACACTTAATTTGGAAAAATTCTTTATTTTCTTATTTGTTTCTACGCAGTATCCCTCACAATTTACACCCACGGAGCACTTAACAGTTCCAATTTACTGAAGTATAAGACCTAATAGTTTGATTATGAGAACTTCATATCGCTTACACAAACGGATAGCTTTCTCCTGCAGATAAAAATTGTTCAAACTGTGAACGAGTTTTGCAGAAGTTTACAGTCTCAATTGAGAGGAGGAGACTTTGCTGAAGAGAGAAAAAAAAGGCTGATATACTGTATAGTAAGCTTGTTCAGTTTTGAATGAAAAAAATCGTTTTAAATAAGAAAAGATTTGAATGATTTAGGTTAAAAATTACCTTACTACGCCGATATAACATACACACGACCTATTCAGTTTTGAATGAAAAAAATCGTTTTAAATAAGAAAAGATTTGAATGATTTAGGTTAAAAATTACCTTACTACGCCGATATAACATACACACGACCTATAATTAAAAAAAAGGAGTTTTACAAATATTGATTTTAATTTAAAATTATTTTGATGCAGTTATTACAAAATATTTTATACATTTATTTATTTGATCTTGTCTGATTTCAGTAACAATTATGGAAATTTAGTAACAGCTAGAGGGTATGAAGTTTCATACCAACGTTAAAGAAGCACAAATATACAGGTATACTGCAGACACGTGTTTCGGGTCTACAAGGAACCCCTTTCTCAATGCATGAAGTGTGAGCTTTAGGATGAAGAATCATCCAATAAAAGTATTCCCCGAAACACGTGTCTGCAGTATACCTGTAAGTTTTTGCTTCTTTAACGTTGGATTAAAACTTCATATCAATCGCACAAAGGTATTTTTAGTATTTAGCTAGAGGATATGTTGAAAAAGTTATTTCTAATGAGTATTAAGTTATCTATTCTCAAACTTCAAATTATCAACTAAACAACTGTTTGCATCGGTATTTATATTTAAGAAAAGGCAATAAAATCTATTTTTGAATGATGAACTGTGATAAAAAACTCCTTACATTGGAATAGTCGCCGTGTCGAACCAATGAAATATAGTTTCAACGCTATAAGGAAAAATAAAAAGAAAAGTTAGATTCGTAAGCGATATTTTATAAATCATCCTTTTTTGAAGTGAAATGTGTAAATCTGCTGTTTCTTTTTTTGTTTGTAAAAAAAAAAAAATTAAACAAAATCTTCTGACAATCTGACAAGTATCTTTGGTACCTGATGAGAAAAATGACAGACTGTCAACGCTACAGTCATAAACGTCATAATTAAAATATCAAGATATCACGGTACCGCAAGAAAAAAAAAAGTCATAATTAAATAATACTATTTTTAATTTTATATTTAGTAAACTGTGTTCTGGAGAAAATTTTCTGGAGCATAACTTTTTTAGCAGATAAATAAATTTTCAGTAATTTATAAGAAAAAAACTTGTTATTTTGCTTCTATGAAGTGTCATTTCATATTGCACATGATTTTCGGAGTTATAAACAATGAGCTAGAGTTAAGGAAATTGAGTTTGCGGATTTAAATGATAAATCCAAATCTGAGCTAGTTAAGCAATTGTTGAAAATTTTCCAGTTTAAGTAAAATTGCGCCAGTTAATCTTGTACCTTATAAAGTTCCGGAAAATTTCAGAACTTTACTGAAAGTTATTCTGGAATTCCACGAGTTCACTGCAATTAATTCCTAAGAGGAATGTTTGTGTAAGAAAAGTCATTTATATTTAAGAACTATTTTATCTTCTGAGACTAGTTTAACAACATGAAATAATTTTCTAATAGTTTAAACGGAAACTAATTAATCTGAATATAATAAATCGGAAAAAAGCTTTTACTATGCGCCAAGTTTAAACAGAAAAAAATGAAATTAATTGTAATTTATTTGGTTTCAATTAAAGTGTTATAGTTTAGTAAATACTAGTATATATACAGTATGGCAATTTCTATGTGTTTCAAAGGCAAAAAAATCCATAAACAGTTTTTTTTAATGAGATGAAAAAGAGTAGAGGAAGTACAACGTAAAGCGGGGTCTATCGGAACAGCGGAGTGAATTGTAGCTGATCTTTCCGATATTTCAAAAAAAATACACACATATTTACAAAATTGCACCTATTTATGCAAAATTAAATACATATACGGTGGGGTGTTTTTGGTTATTAGTTTTTTTAAAGAAAATTAATATGATGAGATGTCAGAAAAAATTTACTTTTGCCATTCTCTTACCACTACTAGCTTATGAGTGAGGTTGCACGAGTAAAGTTACTATATTCGGTTTTCAGAAAATTGTTCTACACTGTAAAAAGTGAATGTTGTTTTTACAGTATAATACAGCTAATTTTATAGTAATAAACTGTAAAAATTGCTAATTTTACAGTAATAAACTGTAAAATTGCTAATTTTACAGTACTAAACTGTAAAATTGCTAATTTTACAGTAATAAACTGTAAAATTGCTAATTTTACAGTTTATTACCGTGCATTTTCAGTTTTAAACTGGAACCTCTGCTGCCAGTATTATACTGTTGTTTTTACAGTATAATACAGCTAAATTTTACGGCAATAAACTGTAAAATTTCTAACTTTACAGTAAGAAACTGTAAAATTGCTAGTTTTACAGTTTATTACTGTGCATTTTACAGTTTTAAATTGGAACCTCGGCTACTAGTATTATACTGTAAAAACAACAGTTCATTTTTTGCAGTGTAGTCTCAAAGTTTTACATTTTAGCTTCAAATTTAGCATAAATGTAGAGCTTTATTTAACTGCTTTTAGATAATCAAAGTAAGCTATTTCAGATCTTAACAGAACTTATTGCTATGTTAAGCGCCGCCAAATATGATTTACTTTTAATTTAAAATATCAATAGCAAAATAATTCTGAATATGTCATTTTTCTCGTGAAGATCATTTCCAGTCTTTCACTGAAACTTATTACATCTTTCAAAGGAAGGAAAAGAAAAGCAAAATTAATAATCAACTTTGAAGTAGATTCTCAAAAAAGACATTACTGCGCTATCATTTACAGACTTCAATTCTTTAATGGAACTTTCACTGCAGGGACAAATCCGTTAAAAACTTTGGGGGAAATAGCTTCTCTTAATTAAAGTTCAAGCTTAAAAATTCCTTCACAAATTGATCTCTTTTGTCTTTAATTAATTTGGACACCACATAGTTAAAGATAAAAATATTTTTGGAGAGAGCTTAAAAAAAACAGTTTTTGAAGAAATATCTTTCGTGATATAAGCTATTACTTTAACAAAACAGTCCTTTGAATAGCGAAAATACTTTCGGCATTTGTGAAAGAGAAACATTCTTAAGCTCTTGTGTTTCATTTTTAAAAAATGTCTGCTTCCAAAGTAATTAATAATTATGAGTTGAATAAGCTTTTTGAAGAGTTTATAATTGTTACTAACATGAAAGGCATGATATTTGCTTCGTTCTCTTGCCTAAATTTTCAATGAAAACCATTTATTGTGTTTTGGCAGCAAAAATTCGATGTTACTTATCAGTTAATTCAGTCTTTTAGAAAGAGATTTCTCACTAATACTCTGATCTCAGGATACTACTTTAGACTTCAAATAGTTAATCCTATTCTGCATTTGGAATTAGTTGTATCCCAAAATTTTCATTTTATTATTTGAGCTGAGGAAATAGCTTCTGGCATTGCTTTTTTCATAAATTTTCGTTTTGATAATATTGTGTTTAATATTGTGGAGGAACAATAGTATGTTTTTGTTCTTAACATTTTACAACGTTGAATTAAAAATATAGTCTTGATTTAGCAATGTTTCCTTAGCGTGTCCTTAGTTATGTTAAATATTCTGCCATTTTTTGTCCTTATGTTAAACGTTACCCCACAAGCTTTAATTATAGTGTTACTTTTGAGGAAAATTTTGTATTTATTTTTCTATAACATCTGAGTGAAACACCAAAAAATCAATGTTACATCATATTGACATTTACTATTAGTTTTCTTTACGCATTTAGAAAACCGTAGCAACAGCTGAAAGGTTATATTTTAAGAAAATTCTAGCTTATGTCAGTTGGAAGGTATGTATAATTGTTAGAACATAAATGTTGAGAGCTAGTTTGGAAAATAATATTGTATATTTCTGGAGAAACTTCTTGTTTAGCTTGAAATTGTAAAAACAAAAATAAAGTCAATAAAACAATAGAAGTGTTAATAATAAAAATTACAATAATAATCTAATTAAAACTGCAAAAATCAGCAGAACATCAAGAAAAGAACTTACCGCATATTTGTTTGACTGCAGTAGTACTGTACTTGCGGTGAAATGGCATTTACGGTGTGAATTCGTCAACGTATATCTTCTTGTAGTGAAACTTTCGAAATATATCACAGAAAAAAAAGAAATAAGAAAAACAAAGCCAAATTAGGTATTAAGAGTAAGACTTTCATTTTGGCAACATCTTGATATCATTCTTCGTCAAAAAAAAAAAAAAAAAAAAAAAGATGAAAAGAACGTTTCTTTTGGTGTTGAATGTGCAGACAAGAAGTTTGTATATTCATATTACTTCACTCAAACAGGGTCTAAACATGTGGGTCATTCTATGTCAAGTGTCCCAAATTTCGTGAAAATCCCCACTCGACCCCCTCCGATTTTGATAAAAATTTTTTTGGATGTACATATAAGACTTGCATGAAGCCACATCAAATTATATGTACTGCACTGGGGAACCTGGCAACAGCCGTGAGCAGCCACATTCATACTTCGCAGAAGTACCGGGCAACAGCGATGAAAATCAACACGCATAAAGCATCCCGAAGGTGCAAGAGCAGGTCTTCTCTTCTTGGGCGAAAGGCAAGTCTGGCATACAAATGGGGGAAGAGTTGGAGGAGTTAAAGTAACGTTCGAGATTTATCCGTGCTTAGTAGGACCCATACCGAGTAGCGAAATCCCTAAAATGTCTGAGATGAAATATTCCAGATAACTGCAACGCAAGTATCTACGAGCGGTTCCGAAAGTTCTGGTAAAAAATTGCTTCAATGCGGGAGCTGGAAAAGACCCATGAGTGTGAAAGTACAGCTGTTAACCGAGTAATCCTTTCCAGGCTAGGAATGCCCTCGGGCCCGAGCAGAGTCGTTTGTTTTATCTTCGCTTACCGGTGAAGTCTGAACTTGGGATGCACCGATTAATCGGCCATAATCGGCCACTTTGCCGATTATTAATAATCGGCAAACTCGGACCGATTAATCGGCGGAATTTTTTTTTCAATATATTATTTTTTAAAGTAAACCTTTACTAAGAAATTATGATGAATAATTTTATTAACAGTAATAATAATCCTCATCGTTGATGTAAAGTTTTTAATACATTAATTCTCCTATTTTGAATAAAAATACACATAGTTAAAGTAGCAACATTTTTCATGCGTTGATACTTTTTTCCTTGCTTTTAGATAATCTTCAATTTTCACAAACAATAAAAGACTTGAAATACATAGCTACTAATAATTGAAAAATTGAAACTGAAAGAACTTCAAAATTGGATTGCTGACCACACAGACTCCCCTCCTTTTTTTTTTTTGAATTTTCATGTCTAGTTTACATAATTAGAAATGTATTAATGCAATATTAATGACAATAATATGACAATTAGTTCAGAGAAAATTGATAAAATTTTGGAATTATTTTGGGAAAATTAGGAAAATGGAAGAAAAATTAGGAACTATTTCAAAAGTCAGAATTGTAAAAAAAAACGAAGAAAAACCTGTAACGGTGAAATTGGTAGTACTGAAAACAACCATTTTAATCATTAATCGGCTTGACCGATTAATCGGCCGATCATCAACTACCGATTAATCGGTAATCGGCCAATTTGCTTATCGGTGCATCCCTAGTCTGAACCTAATGAGCGAAATCGCTTGATGCCTACGAGGGTTGGTGTCTTCAAATAGTATGTCAACCTTTTTGGCAATTTGACGCTATCCCTGAGGGATATTGTCCGAGCGGTCTGTTTGCCGGAAAGTGCAGTATCGTAAGTATTGACTTTTGAAATTATACAAGTTTATTTTAATCTGTGTTTTCCCAGTGTTTTAAGATGTTTTATATGAGTGTTTTACATGTCTTAACGGTTTTAGTAATAGAGAAAATGGAAGTGTGGGTTTTATGTGCATTTATGTAGTTCAAGAGCTAGAAAGAAGTTTTTAACATAAAGTCCTTCCATTTGCGTTAGTGAATATGTTTAATGTGGTTGTGATGTAAAACGAGAAATTGGCTTAAAGTAAAGGTGATCTCATTGAAAAATAGATTTTATGACGTTGAGGGAAGACTGTATTGTTTGTCAAATTTATTTTAGGATCAAATCAGTGCATCAAAATCAGTACTATAATGTCATGAGAACTTTTTTATGATGAAAGCTGTTCTTTCGTCAGTTTGAGAACAAGAAAGATTAGGTACTCTGCTAATTTACTAATATGCATCTCTCGTTTAGTTCATATTATAAACATATAGGTTATTAACGTTATGTAGAGCGATGGACGTTTTGAGTAATATTGAGTATCATCTTTACGTCAGAGATAGACAAAATTGACACTGAATTCACTTTATTAAGCAGAAGCCTTGTCTACCGACATCTAGTCGCGCGCTAAAAGCATAATGCACATGAATTAGACTGATTTACCTCTTTAAAAAGGGAAATTTTAAATGCTTGACTAAGTAGCAAGTTAAGTTTATATCTCTACTGAATTAAATGCACAAAACTGCTATCAGCTCGATTCAAAAGTAATGCATCATAAATAGAGCTATCTTTGACTCTCATTCCTATTAATTTCTATTTCATCTTCAACTAGCTGACCCGGCGAACTCTGTTCCGCCTTAAAGGCAATAAATAAGAAAATTTTTGAATTTATTAAGTTTTTTATTATTAGAAAATACAAAAAAAATTAAGTACCTACATTAATCATTCATTATTGTTTCTGTATTTTAGTATATAGGTTGCTCCTTACTAAAGTACCTTGTGATGCACAACATTTTTTGTTTTATTATCAGGCGTTAAAAGAAACAACGCAGATGGTCTTCCGACTTGTAAACATGCCACATATAACTGACCATGGGAAAAACAGTGATTTTCTAGATTCAAACCACAAACTTTTAAGGATTGGCCTTGTGATTTGTTAAAGGTCATGACAGATGCAAGACGGATCGGAAATTGAAGTCTTTTAAATTCAAACGGCATATCGGTTGGGATAATCGGGATCCTAGGAATCAGCAATCGTTTCTGACAACTTATCACATATAAATTTCAAGGAAAGTAACGCGTTTGTTTATAATTTATTTCACGAAAAAGTCAAATAACACTCAACGCACCGCTAACTTACAACCTGTTTACTGCGTTCCGGATCCTGACAGAAGGAGTGCTTTATGTCGCTTATCAATAGAGGTGTCAAAAAAGGCTTAGTAAAAAGGCTTAGTCATTAAATCAGTTTTTCTATTTAAGTAACTGACACATATAAATTATAGCCTATGTCCGTCTCCTATCTCTAAGCTACCTACCCACCAATTTTTAGCCATATCGGTACAGCCGTTCTTGAGTTAAAAGTAGTGTAACTAACACGACTTTCTTTTATATACGTATATAGATGATGACTAGAAGTTCAAAAAATTATTCAATAGTCATTTCACTGCTGTAACTACTTATTCGGTTTCAGCACAACATGAGACCTACACTGCCGTGCTAAGTGCAAAAGTGGTATCTGTAGTCGAGCTTAAACTGAGATATAACTCCTAAAAATTTTGCGCCACCATGTATTTGATTCAGATGAAACTTTTTCAAAATTTTTTGAAAAAATTCCCGCTCTCAAATGATCATATAATTTTGTATTAGGGTAAAATACATCACAAAGAGCCACCTGGTGGTGATAACTAAATTTTGTTAGAAAGTGTAGATACGCAGGGCCGTCATTTCAAGTTTTTCCAGGGGGGGGGCAAAGGGTGAAAACACAGTACAATTTCACCAGAAAACAACAAAAACCACGCCCACTTATATGTAAATACATTGATTTCTCAAAGTCGGGGGGGGGGGGGCAATTGACCCCCTGCCCCCCTAAATGACGGGCCTGTAGATACGACTTTTGTGCTTAGCACGGCACTATATAACACAGCGTTCATATTATTACATTTTCCGTGAATTAATTTCTAGTTAAGTTTTTTTTTGCGATACAGACCAAAACACAATCTCTATCTATCGCTCATAAGTAATCTCAATGAATTTATAAATGCACTCAACATTTTTCGTGCTTGTTTTAAAAGTTACAGGGTGTCAAAAACAGTACTACTGCAAAATAGTTTTTATTAACTATATTAAATACAATCTTTGGATCTAAATTTACGAACAAGTGAATAAAAAACTTTACATCAATGTTTCCGCTCCATAAATGTCTCTTACGTTGATATAAACAACATCAACCTTTACATTTTTAGAAGATTCCATTATTTCAGTTATATTCTTCCTTATTGGGCGGTGCATATTCTCCCATTATTCTTAGAAATCTGTTTCTGACAAGAAACGGCTTTGTGTTTAAATAACAAAGGTTTTGATAGAGTTACAAAGCAATGATATAGTAAATACATCCTTGATGTTAACTAAATACGATTCTACCATTACTTACAAAATGTATGCGGATAAAAGATTATGCTTTTGGGCATAGTATGAGCTGCAAATCAATATATCAGCCTTTTGTGAATGCCTTTTCTTCCTAGTCCAAGTCTGTTAGTTAGCACATACTTTCTTTTTGAAAGGTTTTTGAAAACAAGTTAAGGTGGAATGTTAAATTACGCATGAAAGAAATTTGCATGATTTTTTTCATTTATGGTTGTTTTTGAGCCTTTGGGTCATTTTACATGTTCAATTTCTAAGTCAAGTAAACTAAAAAACATATGCTCAGTAATGCATTCTTCTGGTATGATGATAAAATAAAATTTTTTGCCTTTTTTGATTTCAAAATATACTGTATTATAAAAATATGAAGGGGTATAAAGTTATCCAGACTAGATTAAAGAAACGCTGAATGGCTGAACTTAGTTTTCCGAAGCTCCGAGAAAAAATAAGAGGGTTGTTCGCTGTCTTGCAAATAAAATATTACATGCATTGTTTCTTTCAGATTTTTGTAATTATCATGATTGGTATAGGCGGAGTAGGCCATTTTTTCACTTAAATTTACTGTTGAAAGGGAGATTTACATCAACATCTTTCGCCTAGCTAATCGTCTGAAGGGCTTAAGAGCAAGAATCTGAGAGAGTGTCACGCCTGTGATTCATGATCTCTCAGATTTTTTCGAAAAAATTACCAAATGTTTATTATCTTATTGAAAGACCAAATCCAGAATGTTTTGCTCTAAAGTTGAGTTGTTTAGTTTTTATGGACCCCTAAAGTTGAAAGTGCGGCATCAAAAATTAAGCGGATTTTCAAGACATGGAAGTTGCTGTGAGCCAAAACTCTTACCAGGAACTGTTTAACTCCAATTTTCTTTTTGTATATGGAATATAGAAGGTTGAAACTTTACAAAATGAATGTTAAATTTGTGGTAAGCTGTTGCCGTAAGGTCAGTGAAGGCCCTCAAAACAGGGCATTTTTGACGTTTTTTAGCGTTTTTGAGGTCCAAAAAAAGCTTGTACATTTCAGTTGGCACGGCAAAAGTAGTGTCGTTTGAAAGACCAGTGTAAGCACTTTAAAATAATGTATAAATAACCGAGGAAAGTTCAACGTGCTTTTAGTTGCGTAAGGCCGAAATATAAAAAATGTCATATTTTACCGATATTCAAACGGTCATAACTTCCTCTGCCAACAACATATTGAAATATTTTTTCCGCCAATGTCATGCTCTATTCTTTGTCTTAACAGAACAGTTGAGTCCTTTGAGGCGAAATGTGAAAATTTTTTTTACAAAAAATGTATTTTTTCCTGTGCATTTTTTGTAAAAATTTTTTTCACATTTCGCCTCAAAGGACTCAACTGTTCTCTTAAGACAAATAGCCCGGGAGCTAACTGTTGGAAAACTGCAAATCGTGATAAGAAGATGCCACTTGGTGGGAATGTTGTTTAGGGCTATACATTGAAATTAAGACCCAGAGGCACTTTCAAAAACCGTTTTAATCCAAGATGGCGGCGTTTTTCAAAATGGCGGCCTATGCTACTGCTTTTGCAATTTAACTCACACAAAAGAGGTTTTTATATCAAATTATATGTTTTTCAGGCCAAGGATTTCATTAAGTATGTTGAAAAAAAGCTAAATGTTCATTTTGATGTTTATTTTTTTATTTATTTTTAAGAATTATATTGTTTACGAGAAGACTACATGTAGTATCCAAAATCTTTTAGAAAGGTAGCCAAATTGCGACCGAAGAAAATAAACTGGGAAACCTGGTGCGGTGGTAACCTAACCATGCTCAAAGTAGTCTCCTAAGAACTCCACACAGATCTCCCAGCGGTGCTGCTATTGTTAGAAGCATTCCGAGAAGGCCCGTTTAGTCTGTGGAGTTAGCGACAAAAACAGCCGAAATATTTCACTTCCGGATACCAGTGTGAAATTTGGAACAGAGCTTATGTACATATATAAGAACAAAAAACCGCCGGGAGACACTTGATCAGGGGTCATGAACTCCCGTGATGACGTCATCAAGATGGCCGCTTTTACAGGTAAATACGTTCGTTTAAGTGCTTAAAACTCCATCATAGATTGAAATATTGCAAAACTCAAATGTATCATTTGAAAGCTCTTTGAAAGAGCTATTTGGAAAGATTTAATTTTTCTTTCTGAGTTCAAGGTACCACCTGTAATGACGTCATCAAAATGGCCGCTTTTACTTGTAAATACGGTTGTTTAACTCCCCCTAAAACTCCATCATAGATTTAAATATTTCAAAATTCAAATATATCATCTGAAAGCGCTTTAAAAGATATATTTAGAAAGATTTAATTTTTCTTTTTGAGGTCAAGGGCCCACCTGTGATGACGTTATCAAAATGGCCGCTTTTACAGGTAAATGTGCTCAGGTAACTGTTTAAAACTCCATCATAGATTTAAATATTGCAAAACTGAAATATATCATCCAAAAGCGCTTTAAAAGAGCTATTTTATAGTGCTTGGTTTTATTTTCTAAGATAAATAGTTGAAAAGTTATAACAATTTTAAATTGAAAATGTATAACAAGCGTATTTACCTGTAAAAGCGGCCATTTTGGTGACGTCATCACAGATGGGCCCTTGATCTTAGAAAGAAAAATTAAATTTTTCTAAATAGCTCTTTTAAAGAGCTTTCAGATGATACATTTGAGTTTTGCAATATTTAAGTCTATGGTGGAGTTTTGGGGGAAGTTAAACAAACGTATTTCCTGTAAAAGCGGCCATTTTGATGACGTCATCACAGGTGGGCCTTTGTCTTTAATAAGAAAAATTAAATCTTTCTAAATAGCTCTTTTAAAGAGCTTCAGATGATGTAGTTGAGTTTTGAAATATTTAAATCTATGATGGAGTTTCAGGGGGAGTTAAACAAACGTATTTACCAGTAAAAGCGGCCATTTTGATGACGTCATCACAGGTGGGCCCTTGACCTCAGTAAGAAAAATTAAATATTTTCTAAATAGATCTTTTAAAGAGCTTTCAGATGATTTCTTTGAGTTTTGCAATACTTCAATCTATGATAGAGTTTTAAGCAGTTAAACAAACGTATTTACCTGTAAAAGCGGCCATTTTGATGACGTCATCATAGCTGGGCCCTTGACCTCAGAAAGAAAAATTAAATCTTTCTAAATAGATCTTTTAAAGCGCTTTCAGATTATATAGTTGAGTTTTGAAATATTTAAATATATGATGGAGTTTTAGGGGGAGTTAAACAAACGTATTTACCTGTAAAAGCGGCCATTTTGATGACGTCATCACAGGTGGGCCCTTGACCTTAAAAAGAAAAATTAAATCTTTTTAAATAGCTCTTTTAAAGAACTTTCAGATGATACATTTGAGTTTTGAAATATTTAATCTATGATGGAGTTTTAGGGTTAGTTAAACAAGCGTATTTACCTGTAAAAGCGGCAATTTTGATGACGTCATCACAGGTGGGCGCTTGACCTTAGAAAGAAAAATTACATTTTTCTAAATAGCTCTTTTAGAGAGCTTTCAGATTATATATTTGAATTTTGCAATATTTCAATCTATGATGGAGTTTTAAGCAGTTAAACGAACGTATTTATATGTAAGAGCGGCCATTTGATGACGTCATCACAGGTGGGCCCTTGACCTCAGAAAGAAACATTAAACCTTTCCAAATAGATAATTTAAAGAGCTTTCAGATGATATAGTTGAGTTTTGAAATATTTAAATCTATGATGGAGTTTTAGGGGAGTTAAACAAACATATTTACCTGTAAAAGCGGCCATTTTGATGACGTCATTAAGGGTGGGACCTTGACCTCAGAAAGAAAAATTAAATCTTTCCAAATAGCTCTTTGAAAGAGCTTTCAAATTATACATTTGAGTTTTGCAATATTTTAATCTATGATGGAGTTTTAAGCAATTAAACGAACGTATTTACCTGTAAAAGCGGCCATCTTGATGACGTCATCACGGGAGTTCATGACCCCTGATCAAATATCTCTCGGCGTTTTTTTGTTCTTATATATGTACATAAGCTCTGTACCTAATTTCACACTGGTATCCGGAAGTGAAATATTTCGGCTGTTTTTGTCGCTAACTCCACAGACTAAACGGGCCTTCTCGGAACGCTTCTAACAATAGCAGCACCACTGGGAGATGTGTGTAGAGTTCTTAGGAGACTAATTTGAGCATCGTTAGGTTACCACCTCACCAGGTTTCCCAGTTTATTTTCTTCGGTCGCAATTTGGCTACCTTTCTAAAAGATTTTGGATACTACATGTAGTCTTCTCGTAAACAATATAATTCTTAAAAATAAATAAAAAACTAAACATCAAAATGAACATTTAGCTTTTTTTCAACATACTAAATGAAATCCTTGGCCTGAAAAACATATAATTTGATATAAAAACCTCTTTTGTGTGAGTTAAATTGCAAAAGCAGTAGCATAGGCCGCCATTTTGAAAAACGCCGCCATCTTGGATTAAAACGGTTTTTGAAAGTGCCTCTGGGTCTTAATTTCATTGTATAGCCATTAGCAACATTCCTACCAAGTGGCATCTTCTTATCACGATTTGCAGTATTCCATTGATTTTTGATAGTTAGCTCCCGGACTAAAAGAATAGAGCATGACATTGGCAAAAAAAATATTTCAATATGTTGTTGGCAGAGGAAGTTATGACCGTTTGAATATCGGTAAAATATGACGTTTTTCATATTTCGGCCTTACGCAACTAAAAGCACGTTGAACTTTCCGCGGTTGTTTATACATTATTTTAAAGTGCTTATACTAGTCTTTCAAACGACACTATTTTTGCCGTGCCAACTGAAATGTACAAGGTGTTTTTGGACCTCAAAAACGCTAAAAAACGTCAAAAATGCCCTGTTTTGAGGGCCTTCACTGACCTTACGGCAACAACTTAACACAAATTTAACATTCATTTTATAAAGTTTCAACCTTCTATATTCCATATACAAAAAGAAAATTGCAGTTTAACAGTTCCTGGTAAGAGTTTTGGCTCACAGCAATTTCCATGTCTTGAAAATCTGCTTAATTTTTGATTCCGCACCTTCAACTTTAGGGGTCCATAAAAACTAAACAACTCAACTTTAGAGCAAAACATTCTGGATTTGGTCTTTCAATAAGATAATAAACATTTGGTAATTTTTGGGAGAAAATCTGAGAGGTCATGAATCACCTCATAATGCTAGGCGTGACAGTTTCTCAGATTCTTGCTCTTAAGTCTTTTCAAAAGAATTTACAACTTCCCCGCTCTACCGCAATTGCAGAACTTTTAAGGTATTAGACCAAATCATATTTTGGTGTTCCTGGGAATATTTCATTGCTTTCCCTCTGCTCGTCTGTGATTTTTTAAAAGTCAAAGGATTCATATATGGTTTGACGCAGTCAGGCCAGACAGGATAAGCAACAGCAACACATCACTTTTATATAAAAAAATGAATAAATAAATATGTAACTATTTTCCGCGTAATCTGCATGTGCAACATGGTGGACGTATGTTGCATTATACCTTAGTTAAGGTGTGATACTATATGGTATGTAAAATATATTTAAGGGTAATTTGAGATTGAATGGAATGGAATAAAAAATGAGACACATGAATTTACTCAAAACTAATAGTTTTTGAAAATGATTTTCACCTTGTCCACTACATGTAGCAGATTAAAATTAAGTAAGAGCCTGAAACTGCTCTTTCTACTGGACAAGCTGGAAATATTTAAAAAGAGAAATAATTTATTAATGAAAGGTTGATAATCGCTATTAAGCATAACATAGTAGTCTATGAATTCCATATATGCTCTCTGATATATGCTTTTACAATTTCTGTTGTAGTTAAACATAAAAACAACAAGCTACTTTTTTTAAATACCGTCATTTATTTGTATCAAAAGGCTTCAGACTCGCATCTAAATATTCAACATTATTCCAGGTGTTTACAGAAGACTCGTTGCTGTTGATGACGGGTCCTTAGTAAATACGAGAAAAATATTGGTTATCGTCGTTTCGAGAGGTTTGTTTATTTTTTCTATACATAAAAGACGACACAAGAAATATTGTCAACTATAAAAGAAAGAAATATCACTCATGGCGCCGTTGAAATTGAACCCACGTAATCCGGTTTACGAGGCAAAACTTCTACCACGGAGCCACTGAGGCCCCACACAGAAGACGTTAAAATATAAGTGTAATGTGAATGCTGAAGCCTCACATGAATAATCTCACCTTTAGTATATTAAATGGAATTATTGTAATAATAGAGGTAAGATCGTAAGATATATATTACAGAACTCTTCTCTGAATCAGTTTAGAACAATATTAAATAAATACGTTTATGTTTGAAAAGTAAATATTGGTATCCAAAGTTTAAAGCACACACATTGCAGGTAGCTGCAGACATGGCTTTCGGGGTTAAAAGGAATCCCTTTTACAATGCAAAGAAGTGTGAGATTTAAGGTGCAAAGTCATCTGAGAAACGAATTAGAGATTAACAAAACAAACAAGACAAAATTATTGGAAATTTGTTCCTTAACGGTATTTTTCCTGATGGAATTATGCCATAAATTTTGGCTCCAGGGGTCATTTGTCCTGTTTGTTGTGTTACTTTCTAATTTTTACTATTTAAACCGCCTTCTGTTCCACTCTACTGATTTTCTCGGATGGCTTTCTATCCTAAAGCTCACACTTCTTTACATTGAAATGCCCTGTAACTCCGACACACATGTCTGCAGCTATCTGCAGTATTCCCCTTATTTACAGTTTATAACATGTTTCTAATTCAGATAAAGTTCAATTTTGTTCAAACTATGATAAATGTATGAGTGTACTGTTTAAAAAATAAGTTATTTACGTGGTACACCAATATCTCTTTCAGTTGCATATTCATTACACAAGATTCAACTTAGCAGCAATCCATATTAATCGCCCGGCGTAATATGCAAATGTTATTCATATCAGTCGATTAATAGAACTATGGAAAACATACAGGAGCCGTTGTTCAGTAATAGCAGCCAATCTATTTCGATGAAACTTCGCATATTAATGATGCAGAATTTAAGATATATCAACTCTGTAATCAGCTTAACTCCGTTACCCTCAGTTATTTAATGCCTTAGCTCCAGCTTGATTGCACAATTTGTCTGAAATAAATTTTAAGTAGTTGCGGAGAAATTTTCATATTAAATTCTGGCTCCATTGCTTAAAAATTTATTATACTGCGGCCCTAGTTCAACGCTGATGCATGTTGAAAGTTGTTGCTTTAAGAAAAAGACATTTAAAGATTTATTTCCTCTCTGTGATGAATAGCGAATGTAATAAGAAAATGTGTAAGAGAAACTCAACTGGAGATTGAACACATTAGAACTAACACATCTCATTATGGAGCTAGATAAATTATGAATTACTCTATATTCACGCAGACATTTCAAAATAATTTCTCTAAGATGCATTAGTATTGAAGTAGGGCACAGATATACTTATTAGATAGGTCTAGTTTTCATGTCGACCATTCGATCTAAGTTAAACTCTTCTTTCTTTTATGTCAGTAAAACTTAACCCAGTTTACATGTGTTATTCATAAAAGCAGGGGTGACCAACTAGAAAGAAGAAGGAAGGGTGTTCATAGTGGCATTGACCATGTAAGGGGTATGCGTATTTAAGGGTTTTTTAAAAATATTTTTTTGCTGGGTGAGAGGGGGAGGGGTGCAGTCCTGATTTAAGTGAACCATTTCTAAGAAATCTATTCTTTTTTTCAATTGTTAATACACTTTTAGCATTGCTTATGTTTCAGTTATGATAGTTTTAAAAAAATATACTTGTCAATGGTCTTAATTTTAGATCCTTCTGTATTTCTTGGAAAAATTCAGGGATTAAATCTAGTGAGTTTTGCTAAGATTCCCGTGCTAAACAGTGTGTGTAAAGTTTATGATATAAGGAATTTTTTTTAATGAACGCATTTCTGCTCCATTTACCCCAGTGTATTTACATTTACCTCATAAACCTAAAAACTAGTGTTAAGAGTTATCTCCTTTCTGATACAGTTGATATAGCTAGAAATCCGTGGCATACGTACACAGCTCCAAAGTTTACCAAGTTTGCGAACTGAGATATTCAACTTGAGACCCACGGTCTGGAAAAGCTTTTGACGATAGTTTCATGGTTCCAATTACCACGGTTCTCGGCTCGTATTTTATCGACACCGAAGAAATGTATTTTGTTTTAAATGCTTTATTATAGTGCAATTAATTTAAAAACACAAAATAATCTCAAATACATGCATGTATCTACAGCCCGGTTATGACATCCAGAGACAGTTTCGTCCTTGTTATGTACTCCTCAGTCTGACGTGATTAACCCATTTATGCCTGATTTTTTTAAACAATTTTTTTTTCAATTTTTATCTGCTTAAAACTCTTACTGGGAATGTTTACATACATTTTAGGCGTAAAATAGATCGCCGTTGATCTATTTATTAAGTTATTTAACGTCCTGTTTATGGGACATTAGGCAGATATGTGCTTAAAATACGACATTACTTGACTTTACTTTTGCAAAGTAACATTACAGAAGGCATCTGTGATAAATTTTAAGCAAATCATTCAAAAATAGTTTAGTTTTATGAAAAAAAAAAAAAAAACTTTCTTTCTGTGGTTACCCATGCTGGACCGTTGCTGACTGATTTGTCTGAAAATAGCTGTCAATAAATAAACTCTGATGTCCAAATAGTGGCTCTAAACGGTTTTCTCAAGAAGAAGGACTATTTAACTTGTGAAAAGAGCTTTAGTAAAATGATATACCCATTACAGGCTTTTGTATGAAGTAACTAACAAGCGTCCCGTTTTAAGGCTACTGGGCAGAAATGGGTTAATGACCCAGTTCGATCGGTCACTCGTTGAATTTGAAGTGGGCGTACAGAACAGTGTTTTAGCTCGAGTCTTTTAGATAAAATAATTTAGGGAAGCAAAACGGGGAACCAGCATATTAACACAGGTAGGGGCAGATGTCTTTTTATCATACCCGAGTTTGCAGTCCAATTGGCAGCTAAAATTTATTTAGCTAACCAAAACTTTTTGAAGAAGTTCTTCTTCAGATAATTTGTAAATTTGAAGTTTGCAAGTATAGTGAGTTGAATGCATTGTACTGTCTGATCTTCTTTGGTAAAACCTCTCACGCATTTACGCATGCGTTAGGTCTTCTCTGATCTTACCAAAATAGAGGTGTTAGGTGCGGTAACAATAAGGGGAAGAATAATAATAAACATTTTGAGCCTTATCAAACAACGTGGAACGATGCCAATTTCAAATACATAGATTAGTTGAATATGTCAAAAGGATATAGCAAATGCAAGTTTTAAATTGAAAACTTCGGAAAGTTATCACCCACAACCCATCTACCCTTTTTTTTTTTAAATGGAACTGTTTTGCCAGTGCCAGGCGTGGCTTTCACGGACGGACAGTAAAAAGTATATTTTTAAAGTTACACAAGGGCTTTGAAATATTGACTTATTGTTGTTTGAGAAACAGAATTTGAAATTAAAGATCATTTTTAAATCTTGACGTGTTGGCATCTTTTCCTAGCGAACGATTTTTAGTTAAACTAAATAATATGAACTGTCAACCTCTGTTATTATGACGAGAAAGAAAATTCTGGTTTTATTCAGACAAGAAAAAGCGTGCTCCCCCCCTCCCGTTTTAACTTATACTCTCAAAAAACTTGATTTTATAAAACGGCGTTTAATAACTTTATCAAAGGATGTTTTTTTTTTTTTTTTGCCGGCCACCTTGTCTAGTGGTCAGAGTAGTCTGCCACGGATGGTGTGGTCCCCGGCCTGGGCAAGGATGTGCTTTATCTCTCCTGTCCTTGGCCTTTCTTTGTATAAATGCGTTGTTGTGTGAAAGGTTGCCTACCCTATAAACGGGTGCCTATGGCATGCGTGTACTATAGAAGTCGGACTTCACACCACCCAGATGACGGTACAGTTGGAAAAGGTAAGCAGCGCACTCCAAATTGCCAGCCTGGCTGGCACACGACAAAAAAAAAAGAGAGGATGGTTTTAACAAGTTTTGATAAAGTAATGATTCTGTTCTGATTTCTGTCCAGATTTGATTTTATAAAGTGGCTGATTTTATAATCTAGTGATAGTCTAAGATCCCACCGCAGTTTATCTACACTTATAGCGTACACTCATGACGTATACGTCAAATTAAAGCTGTGCGTTTTAAATTTTTTTCTTAACGTGATGCACTATGTCCGCCTATGTAAAAGTGCCCGAAACCTATAGGCAACCTGGCCTAAACAGGTCTCATGTATGTGGTATTTCTACACTCATAGCGTACACGCATGACTTATACATCAAATTGAAACTCATTTTTTCTAAAATAAACTATAA
Organism: Uloborus plumipes; assembly: GCA_038373865.1. Classification (NCBI taxonomy): domain Eukaryota; kingdom Metazoa; phylum Arthropoda; class Arachnida; order Araneae; family Uloboridae; genus Uloborus; species Uloborus plumipes. The sequence goes on from JAXGGA010001281.1 coordinate 148,212, forward strand.
TTTATGTTATACTACTATTCCAAAATCTATAATAATAAAAGCAAGTGTAATGTGTCTGTCTGTCTGTTTGCCTGTCTGTCCATTTGTCTGACCGAGCTCTCCAGCCAAATCTATCGCACGCAGGGACCTGGAATTTTTTACACGGAAGCACAAAGGGGCTGGCCACCAGACCTCGAAGCCCGATTTTCGATTTTTGAATTAGAAAAATTTAAAAAAATTATTTATAAAACTTCTTCTCGAGATCGCTGCTCGCCAATACAATATGTGTTATCGTAAATCCTTACTTCAACGAGCGACCCGATGGTCAAGTGGTTCTGCGCGTCAGGTTGAAGTTCCTGATGGAATGAGATCGAATCCAGGCCCGCAAGGATTTTTTCGAACAGCTGCGTGTTTTTTTTTTTTTTTTGAATGATTTTAATGATTGTAATGTCTTTATGCAGGTACATCCCCTCATGGGGATCTACCCCATATTTTTTTATAGTACAAAATGAGTTTTGGTCGGATCTTTGTTAAAATTGGCAATGGGGTCCTTCGATGCTGTAGAATTTTCTTATGGACGTTTGCGCCATTTTTGGGGGCTTTGAATCGATTGTGGCAATAAATGGTTTTTGATTTGCGGCACTTATATTATTTTTTCAAAAATTATATACACTATCAATTATATTATCTTAATTTTTGTACCTTTATAAAATTCTGTATTTTACACCTTGCATTTACGTCAAATTCAAGGTAAAATTAAAAGTCAAAAATTCTGAAGAAGATAAATATATGTTAAAAATTAAAGTAACTATTTTTTGTGATTTTCATATTGGTTGTGACCAAAAAACATCATTACAAACAAATAAAACGTATCAAACACCATGAGTGTTGAGTTATTAGGCAAAATCTGCTGTGTAAAGTTTTTTTTTTTCACTGCGAGAGGGGGGGGGGTTATGAACGACCATTAAAGTGACACAAATTTTTAAAAAATAAAGGTTGGATCTCCAATTATCTTGCTTCGTAATTTGAACCCGCCCCGGCTGTGCAACGGTACGCGATTAGTCATTCAAAAATTAATGAAAAACGTGATCGAAGCCAGGATTTTAAATGGCAAGTTCAGAGGTGAAAATATACTCATACCACGGATTCCTATTATACCTACAGATGTGCCAATTCAATTCAAACGTATTCAGTTTCCGATTAGATTGGCATTTGCAATGACTATCAACAAATCCCAAGGTCAAACGATGTCTGTTTGTGGCTTAGATTTGAGAGCACCATGTTTTTCACACGGACAATTATACGTGGCATGCTCTCGAGTGGGTAAACCATCCAGTTTGTTTGTGTTAGCTAAAGATGGACTAACAAAAAATATTGTTCACGCTATAGCATTAAGAGATTGATATTGTTTAATAGTGTTACTGTCGTAATTGTTTAATGATATATAATTTTAAGGAATAAATTTTAATAACTTAAAAATAATGTTTGCCTTTTGTTATTTTTATATTCCTTCATCGTTCACAGCGCTCCATGCTTATTTCACGCATATACAACATTCCTACATACATACAATATACACATTCTACCATACATACATACTTACAATAAGTAAGCTATTTTTTGTCTACACTAGAAATTGCTACTATTGTGATTTGTTGCAATACACACTACTATTCCTGCGCTATTCACTTATCTGCATTCTCTAAATGCACGGGCAACGCCGGGCGGGTACAGCTTAAACTATAAAATTGCTGATTTTACAGTAATAAACTGCAAAATTGCTAATTTTACAGTTTATAACCGTGCATTTTACAGTTTTAAACTGGAACCTCTGCTGCCTGTATTATACTGCTCTTTTTACAGTATAATACAGCTAAATGTTGCTGTAATAAACAGCAAAATTCTGAACTTTACAATAAGAAATTGTAAAATTGCTAGTTTTACAGTTTATTACTGTGCATTTTACAATTTTTAATTGGAACCTTGGCTGCCAGTTTTATACTCTAAAAACAACAGTTCATTTTTGCAGTGTAGTTCTTTTGCATTCAGAAATAAGCTTTTAAATTCTGACTTAAGAGGAATGAAAAGGGAAACTAAAAACTAAAGCTTAAAAACATTTTTTTTTTGTTCTGACACGTGCGCAATTTACAAGTACTCTATCAAATGATGGGAAAAATAGGATTAAAAAATCTTCGATTAATAAATGTCCATTTGTTCGTAAATGACAAAGAATGATTCATTTTTGGAAAAATGATTTTTTTTTTAAATTTTCTGTTTTGCCTTTCCAAAATCGAAGAGAAATTAAATTAAGCTTTCATGTCCTTCCGAGTAAAAAACATGTTTAATAATTTAATTAACAGACAAAGATAAAAAGAAGTCTTTGTTGCTTGAAATGCATTTAAAAGATAATCAAATTATGTTTAGAATTAATTTTTGTATAAATAGTGTTTGTCTGGTTAAGTTTATTACATCTGTTGAGCTTAATTTGCTTTCTTAAGGAAATTCAATAAAAAAAGAGTTTTGATATTTTTTATCAAATTATCAGTTGAATTCAAATTAGAAATGTTTTGTTTCTATTTTCAATGATAATTTGGTTAAATACAAAAAGCTTTTAAATATGCACAATATTTTTTAAGCAAAAAATAAGTAAAAAGTTTTTTCTTGCTCAGCTTAAGATTGTTTTAGAACGAAGCATTAATATTTGATGTTGTACAACAACTGCTTAGTTAGGCTTTGAAGACCAGTTGCTTTAGTTTAATTGGAAACTTCATTTATTAGAAATTAAACTAAATATGATTTTCATAAATTTAATTTTTTTTCTCTTATTATTATTATCATTATTATTATCATTATTATTATCATTATCATCATAATCATCATCAAAAATTTGATTTTTTACCTTGCTCTAACCAAAGTATTTTTGACAGAATATTTTAATTTTAGAATCATTATTAATGTTCTTAAACAAAGAGATGATGTTTTGACATCATGTAATAACAAATGAATCTGATTATTAAGAGTAGAAATCATTTAAGTGAAAATACTACTAAAATCAATAAGTGTACAAAATAGATATGAACTTTTACATTACTTTAAGTGTCTATTTAATGTTTTGTTTAAAGAGAAACTGTAATGGAATGGGCGTTTGTTTTCCGATTGGGCAAGGTCCATTTAGGGAGAAAGAAAATACTTCAGAAAATGCTTCTTGCTTTCTGTACCAAGCATCATTACCAGAAATAGGAAATATTTTTCCTAATGGACTTTTCTTTGCTAGTTTCGGATGATTGAAAATTGGTCTACCTTACGTTAGTTTTCTTCTTTTAGAAAAAGTTTAAGTTTTGAAAGCATTTAATAACTCATAATCTGATACTATTTGTATTTTGAAACAATATTATTTAGTTTCTTTTCGCAAAAAAAACACCTTGAATTCACGTATTTTAGAAGCGTATAGCTAAAAACAATCGAAATATATGTGACATTTTTATAAATAAAACTCATATACGTATTCAAAGATGGTATGAAACAACATGTTGAAAAAAATTACTAAAAACAGAGAAACTTAAAGTTTCAAATTGTAAGTGGGTTTATAAGCTCTTGTTTAAACTCAGTTATTCACCCGTATAAACCGGTGGTCACGTGGTGACGATTCAGTTCTATCACGGCTTTCTTGTTGGGTGGTGAGCTTTTTGAACTGGTGAAGATTCTCTATTTCATCATTGAAACAGATATGTTCTGTATTTTCTTGACAATTTATTCATATTTTAGCACAAAGATAGTTTGATCATTTTCTATTTAAGTTTTATATTACTTGTTTTTGTTTGTTACTTTTATATATATATACTAGCTTATTACCCGGCGTTGCCCGGGTGCTTATTAAAAATGTCCACAAAAATTAGAATTAAATATATGTTGGAACCTTTAATTTTTCTGCATTATAAAATATTCGTGCCAATTTTCCAAGATAATTAGACAATGAATTTTAAATGTTTTTAACTTATTTAATGCTAAAATGAGATAGATGAGCATTAAATTGACAATTCATTGTTGATCATTATCTTTGTTGGAAAATACTCATATTTAAATGTATCAATTTGTATGCTTAAAGGCTTATCTCTATTATTCTATGTATTCAAAATTGAAAGAAAATAGGCATTTTGAGACAAAAAAATTGAATTTTGAGCTTTTTGATTTTTTTTTTAAATTTCAAAATTTTGCCTATGTGGATTCTAGTACATCAAGGAACCACTGTGCCAAGTTTGATGAAAATCCAAAGGAAATTGTGGATTTGTACATGGAACAAACATACAAATTTACATATATCCATTTGTGCATATAGATTTTTTATATTATTATTAGAAATATTTTGAAGTTAATTATAGTTTTTAGAATCTCAAAAGCCTTTTTTTACTGAAATTGCATTGCGAAATGTTGGATATTTATAGATTTATTATGTCACTGAAATGTCATTCCTCACAATAAATAATATGCTGAGGAACAAATTGGATGCAAACTGCATAGAGACCTATTTTATTCTTCTTTTACCATGAAATATTGTGTTCATTGTTATCCATTCGCCTAAACTCCTTTGAAAAGAACTTCTGCTTCACTGCCAACAATGGCGTGCGACACGTAATAGATTATACTGCATAGCTATTTCGTAAGCTATTATTCACAAAAAATCAGAACATTGCCCAGTCTGAATATAGTACATATTTTACTATGAGAACTCATAGAAAATAATTCGAACTTAAATCTAAAATTCCCAGCTAGAAGATAAAGGTAAAGGATTATCTTCCCTTTTTCCGAAAAGCATGTATTTTATAAAAATAATGTAAGAAACCTTCAACCAAAAATAAATCTTAGAAAGAAGAAAACTTTTTCATTTTAAACTTTTGTTGAAAAAATCTACATATATTAAAAACTGAGTACCTTTCTAACTATCTTTCTTTCTAACTATCTTTCTTTCTAACTATCTTTCTTTCTAACTATCTTTCTATGTCACGCTTCTTTCTCCTGAACGCCAATGAACTGAAAGTCGAACCAGGTACCGATAGATAGGTAATTTTTCAGGCTTCATTAGTTTCAATCGATATAATTATACGATTTTAATTAGCGAAGATATCAATTAATAAGTAGTCAAATTTAAAGCGATTAAGCCTAATAAATGATTAAACTTCCAAGACATTTTTTCTTACCGTTGCCATTTTGAATTAAAACGTTAATTAAATTATTGAACTATTTAAAATTCCAAGATATTTATTTCTTTCCGTTGCGATTTTAAGGCAGGAATTCAAGTGAAACACGGACGATCGCAACTCACCAATGCAATTGCAAATTCCAAAATTTGGATTCAAGTGAAACGAATTCACTTGAATTCGACTTACAGTAGCGGTTGCAATATGCGATCGCCTCGAAGCGACTGCAATGGTGTTTCACTTGAATTCGGCCCTAAATTAAAACGTTAATTAAATTGAACTTTTTAAAATGAAAGAGTGTTATTTTTTTCCATTGTCATTTTAACACGCGAGAGCTCGCGCCATGTTTTGTCACACGAGCGCTCGCGCGGGGTCGAAAACGACCCCAATGTGTTGTTCTTCGTTTCTTTTCCTCTTTTTCATGACTTCTTTATTTTACTTTATTCATTTATGTTTTTTCACTAACAGAGACTTCTACAGTGATCAGTTTTTGATTTGAATTGCATAAAGAAAGTGCTTAATGAACTATTACGAAAATACTCCATCTCTCAAACACATCAGTAACATTTTTTGCGTTTCCCTTTGGTGCAGGCAGAAAAATACTTATATTTCGAACTGGAGTACAAACATTAGCTCAAAATTTATTTCTTTGCCAAATAGTTTCTTTATCTCTTCTAATAAAGATGTCATCTGTATCAGGATTATCAGAATTTTCGCTAAAAGAAAATTTGCTTTTACTGTCAAAATCACTTAGGTTTTTTTTTTTTTAAATTGCTAAAGCTTCATGATCTGAAATGACACATATTCATCACTTTCTCCATCGGCTAGTAATTAGCTAAAATGCTTTATCCCTTGCTCATATGGAATCGGCATCTTTTCTTTGTTATAAGTAGTGCAAAAGCAATTGAAAAATATGAATTTTGCAAGAACAGAACTACACAATCATTGTGAATGACACGCTTGTTAACTGAAAATCATGGCTAGAAGAAGGATTGCTGAAAACTACTTCCTTTTCACAAAATGTTTCAAAATTCTTTGGATGGAACCGACTCCAAACACCTGTTCCGTTCCGAGAACTTTACTGACGTCAGTACTCGCCTGTGGTCGTAAAAGACTCCAATCGCAAGAACCCCCCTAGTTTACAAGAATTAAAAGGTTTAAAGAAAATTCCAACCACACCCACCTATCAATCAAGGACACAATGGCAGCTACCCAAAAGATGGTTTCCTTATCTGTCCATGAAATTCCAAGAAATGGAAACAAAAAAGGGCTGGGGTCGTTTCCGACCCCGCGCGAGCTCTCGCGTGTTAAATACGTGTTATAACAAAGTTCTAACAATTGTTTTTATTCTAATTATTAATGACATATTTTTTCTCAGGTACCATTTTGAAAATGTGTTTTTAAATAAAATTGCAATTGCTGTTTTTAGAAGGGACTTTTTCTGGCTGCGATCCATAAGTAGTCAAATTTAAAGCGAATGTTTAATTAATAAGTAGTCAAATTTAAAGCGATTAAGCCTAATTAATGATTAAACTTCCAAGACATTTTTTCTTACCGTTGCCATTTTGAATTAAAACGTTAATTAAATTATTGAACTATTTAAAATTCCAAGATATTTATTTCTTTCCGTTGCGATTTTGAATTAAAACGTTATTAAGTTGAACTTTTTAAAATGAGAGTTATTTTTTTCATTGTCATTTTGAATACGTGTTATAACAAAGTTCTAACAATTGTTTTTATTCTAATTATTAATGACATATTTTTTCTCAGGTACCATTTTGAAAATGTGTTTTTAAATAAAATTGCAATTGCTGTTTTTAGGCAGGGATTCAAGCGAAACAGCACTGCGATCGCTTCGAATTGTAATCGCTACTGGAAGTGAATTACATTATCATCAACTTAACTTGGCATGACGTCACTACGGGTGGAGCCAATAAGAGCTTACAAGCACTCAGCGATCTCCTCTTATTCGCCAAGTAGGCTGTGACGTTTTATTTAGCTCGTTTTTCATAGGCAAACGTCACGCTGACGTCACGATGTTTTTATCAAGAAACGTTCTAATATAATTCATTTCCAGTAGCGATTGTAATTTGCGATGGCCTGTTTCACTTGAATCCCTGCCTTAGAAGGGACTTTTTCTGGCTTCGATCCAAATATTAAAAGAACTTTTTCGTTTAGAATTTTGCAATTAATTTTACCGGAAGAAAGCGGTTTGGAAATAATTGTTTTTGGAAAGGAATTTTACTTGTAATTTAGGGAGAGTGCTAAGTATGCGCTACTTGACATCGTCTTTATTTTTGAGGAAGCATGTGCAAATAATTCGATTGATTCTTTGATGCAGGAAAGCTTTTTAGCGAGCCGCTTTAGCGGGGAGTAGTTTATTAAATTTTTCCTTGGTACTTTAAAGGCGAGCCGCCTTGGCGGCGAGTAGTGAATTGAAACTTTCCTCGCTACTGTAAAGGCGAACCGCCTTGACGGCGAGTAAACTGTTTAAACTTTCCTCATTTCTTTAAAGGCGAGCCGCCTTTGTGGCGAGTAGTTTTCTCAAACTGCCTTAACTACATTACAGCCCGTGCAACGCCGGGCTACGCAGCTAGTCTACTTATATTAAAAACTGAGTATCTTTCTAACTATCTTTCTATGTCACGCTTCTTTCTCCTTATTGCCAATGACCTGAAAGTCGAACCAGGTACCGATAGATAGGTAATTTTTCAGGCTTTATTAGTTTCAATTGATATAATTATACGATTTTAATTAGCGAAGATATCAATTAATAAGTAGTCAAATTTAAAGCGATTAAGCCTAATAAATGATAAAACTTCCAAGACATTTATTTCTTACCGTTGCCATTTTGAATTAAAACGTTAATTAAATTATTGAACTATTTAAAATTCCAAGATATTTATTTCTTTCCGTTGCGATTTTAAATTAAAACGTTAATTAAATTGAACTTTTTAAAATGAAAGAGTGTTATTTTTTTTCATTGTTATTTTGAATACGTGTTATAACAAAGTTCTAACAATTGTTTTTATTCCAATTATTAATGATATATTTTTTCTCTGGTACCATTTTGAAAATGTGTTTTTAAATAAAATTGCAATTGCTGTTTTTAGAAGGAACTTATTTTGGTTGCGATCCAAATATTAAAAGAACTTTTTCGTTTAGAATTTTGCAATTAATTTTATAGGAAGAAAGCGGTTTGGAAATAATTGTTTTTGGAAAGGAATTTTATTTGTTATGTAGGGAGAGGGTTAAGTATGCGCTACTTGACATCGTCTTTATTTTTGAGGAAGCATGTGCAAATAATTCGATTGATTCTTTGATGCAGGAAAGCTTTTTAGCGAGCCGCTTTAGCGGGGAGTAGTTTATTAAATTTTTCCTTGGTAATTTAAAGGGGAGCCGCCTTAGAGGCGAGTAGTTTATTGAAACTTTCCTCGCTACTGTAAAGGCGAGCCGCCTTGACGGCGAGTAAACTGTTTAAACTTTACTCATTACTTTAAAGGCGAGCCGCCTTGGTGGTGAGTAGTTTTCTCAAACTGCCTTCACTACATTACAGCCCGTGCAACGCCGGGCCACGCAGCTAGTCTACTTATATTAAAAACAGAGTATCTTTCTTTCTATCTTTCTTTCTAACTATCTATCTATGTCACGCTTCTTTCTCCTGAACGCCAATGAACTGAAAGTCGAACCAGGTACCGATAGATAGGTAATTTTTCAGGCTTCATTAGTTTCAATTTATATAATTATACGATTTTAATTAGCGAAGATATCAATTAATAAGTAGTCAAATTTAAAGCGATTAAGCCTAATAAATGATTAAACTTCCAAGACATTTATTTCTTACCGTTGCCATTTTGAATTAAAACGTTAATTAAATTATTGAACTATTTAAAATTCCAAGATATTTATTTCTTTCCGTTGCGATTTTAAATTAAAACGTTAATTAAATTGAACTTTTTAAAATGAAAGAGTGTTATTTTTTTCCATTGTTATTTTGAATACGTGTTATAACAAAGTTCTAACAATTGTTTTTATTCTAATTATTAATGACATATTTTTTCTCTGATACCATTTTGAAAATGTGTATTTAAATAAAATTGCAATTGCTGTTTTTAGAAGGGACTTTTTCTCACTGCCATCCAAATATTAAAAGCTTTTTCGTTTAGAATTTTGCAATTAATTTTACAGGAAGAAAGCGGTTTGGAAATAATTGTTTTTGGAAAGGAATTTTATTTGTTATTTAGGGAGAGTGCTAAGTATGCACTACTTGACATCGTCTTTTATTTTGAGGAGGCATGTGCAAATAATTCGATTGATTCTTTGATGCAGGAAAGCTTTTTAGCGAGCCGCTTTAGCGGGGAATAGTTTGTTGAAACTTTTCTTGGTACTTTAAAGGCGAGCCGTCTTGGCGGCGAGTAGTTTATTGAAACTTTCCTCGCTACTGTAAAGGCCAACCGCCTTGACGGCCAGTAAACTGTTTAAACTTTCCTCATTACTTTAAAGGCGAGCCGCTCTTCTCAAACTGCCTTCACTACATTACAGCCCGTGCAACGCCGGGCCACGCAGCTAGTACTGTTACTATTTCTCGTTTTGAATTATGCTTTTGTAGTAACTATACTCGGTTACTTTAAAATAGGTGTATCAATTTTAGAAATTTTGCATCGTCTCCATGGAAACCGCATGAAAGACAACAGTTTCACTCTTTTTTTATACACTGCCGTTGAGGCAGTTCATTTATTTTATGTTAATTGAATTAGGCTTAAGCTTTTATTTATGTCCAGAACAATTTCAATCGTTTGCATTTAACCATTGTTACTAAAGCTAAGAGGGAGAAAAGTCCGTACCGCCGAAACTATGACAACCATCAGGGGAAATTTCACCTCTGGCCACCTCCTCTGGTTACACAGGGTGTAGTTGTTGAGATTGTCTATGAAAAAGTAATTTACAAACGTATCACAGCGTTATGTCTCCTTAAATTCTAGCGAAGGTCAAATAAAAATACTGATTTTTACTTTCCATTGATCAATAAATGAACAGTGTGCAATTTTGTCTGAAACTAAAACTTCAACAGTTTTAATCTATGCAAGTTATCTGTAGAAAATGTCTTTTACACATTTCCTATATAAAATGAAAAAAAAAAGTGCTGCGTTTTTACACCGGTTGAGGTGTTATTAATTTTAACAATGTTATCACTTTCTAAATTGACATTTCATTTAACCATTCATTCAATTATTGGTATATCCTCATCGTTTTTTCTGAGTGTATACTGCAAAAAATAAACTGCTGTTTTTACAGTATAATACTGGCAGCAGAGGTTCCAATTTAAAACTGTAAATGGACGGTAATGAACTGGAAAATAAGCAATTTGTCAGTTTATTACTGTAAAATTAGCAATTTTAGTTTTGTACTATGAAATTAGAATTTTTACAGTTTATTACTGTAAAATTAGCAATTTTTGCAGCTTATAACAATAAAATTAGTTGCATTTTCACTTCCTTTTACGTAGTAAAGGAAGTATTGTGATCGCGAAAAAAAAAATCCCTCAAATTTGAGTCTAAATTTTGATTTTGCTCACCCCCGAATGATTGTTCAGTAGTTTTTTCGACCCGTCAGCACGTGCATATGTACCTACCAACATATAAGCAGCCGAAAAATCCTTTTCAACCACCCCCGAGTTAATTACGACGAGTTTTCTCGTGACGTCTGTATGTACGTATGTGCGGATGTATGCATGTATGTATGTGGGTCGCATAACTCAAAAACTATATGCCGTAGAAGCTTCTAGCTTGGTATGTAGGCTCTGAGGATGGTCTAGTTGTGCACCTCCCCTTGTGGTTGCATTCGAATGTTCCCAAGGGGGTGTTTTACCCTTTTTTGGGTAAATCAGTGTTAATTTCAATGCAGACTCAAGTGATATGAATTGGCGCGACCACTTGGCGATATGTCACCAAGCTTTTGGTCGCCAAGTGCTTGACGCAAACTTGGCGACATATCGCTAAGTTGGTGACAAATTTGGCGAAAAAATTATTTTTTCAATTTGGGTTCAACTTGGCGCTATTGGCGATATTTTGCGAAAAATTTACTGAATGATCTTAAAATCAGCAATATTTAGAAAATTAACCATTGTAAAATATTTTTTGCATTGTTTCGTGGCAGATTAAGGGAGTAAATATTTGAATTGTTACCTTGCTCACTCCAAGCACTTTTTTTAACACTTAAGGCAACTACTAAGAAATTTACACGTAAAAGGAAGTAGTGTGGGGTCCATACCAGATTTTTTTTTTTTTCTGAAAGAACATTATT